>PVHP010009404.1:0-40218 GCA_004024765.1 Zapus hudsonius | reverse complement strand
TGGGTACCAGGAAATTGAACCAGGCCAGCAGGCTTTACAAGCAAGCACCTTTAAACATTAAGCCATCTCTCTAGCCCCCTTCCCCCCCCAAAAAAATTAATATATATATTATATATATAAAATCCATAATGAGATACATAATGGGCAAACGATGAGTTGTTATCCCCAGTTCCCCAATGCCCCTCTTCCCCATCCCCAATCATCTGGATATCCTCCTCCGTGGGCAGTCTGGTTCAGTCCTTGGGGCTGGGGACCACGGATAACCTAGGAGTCAGCCCAGTTCTGCCGGCCCTAGTATGTTGTTACTGAGAGGGGCCATGTCTCTGGATATTCTCCCCTACCAAGGCTCTCACAATCTTTCTGTCCCCTCTTCTGCTCAGTTCCCTGAGTCATGGTGGGTGACGAAAAATTCTTAATGTGAATGCTACTGATTTTCGGGTGTTGCTAATGTATTTTATTTGTAGTCCTGGAACTGGAATCCAGGACCTTGTGCATGCAAGTCAAGCCCTCTACCACTGAGTTACACCCCAGTATCCTCAGGCAGGTGCTATATTGTGGAGAGGATGTGGATGGCCTGCTCCCACCAAAGCACCTACCTGGTGAAGAAGGACAGTTCTCCTGCCCTTGGTGTGGCCTCTGCTGGCTGGAGACACTGCTTCACTATAAGACACCGGAGAGAGTTATAGGGCGCAGGTCTGCACATCCAGACCCTGCCATGGGGGTCCCAGAAAGCCCAGTACCTTGAGAGGCACTGCAGTTACCAGTCTGGGGGTCACAAGGACATTGGTGCTCACACTGGCAAGGTCTCTGGCAGCCTGGCCCGTACCAGCCAAGGGGACACTCTGTGGATAGGAGGTGGGGTAGTGGTTAGGTTTAGGGTTGGCCTTGGGCATCAAGGCCTCTCTTTGCAGGACAGGACGATGGGTGTGTGCTGAAGGAGATGCCCTGTCCCCAGGCCAACCCCCAAAAGGGACCCAGCTACAAATGGAATCTCTGAAGATATCACCAATGAACGCAAGGTGACATTACCCTGGAATTTTTTTTTAAAGGCAGTGTCTCACTGTAGCCCAGACTAACTTGAAACCTACTCTGTAGCTTCAGTCAGGCTTTGAACTCACAGCTATCTTCTTCCTTAGCCTTCCAAATGCTGGGATTAAAGGTATGTGCCACTATGCCTGGAATTTCTGACATTACCCTGGAATTTGTTTTTATTGTTTTGTTTTTTTCAAGGTAGGGTCTCACTCTAGCCCAGGCTGACCTGGAATTCATTATGTAGTCTCTCAGGGTGGCCTCACACTCACAGTGACCCTCCTACCTCTGCTTCCCAAGTGCTAGGATTAAAGGCATGTGCTAACAGGCAGGCCACCCTAGACTTTTTTTGAAGTATGTGTATGTGTACATGTGCATGCAGAAAGGCTGGAGTAGAATGCCAAGTGTCCTCCTCTACTGCTTTTCTATGTTGTTTCCTTGAAATGGATTCTTTCACTGAACTCAGAGCTGTTGTTTTTTCCAGGTAGACTGGCTGACCAGCAAGCTCAGTGACTCTCTGGTCTCCACTCCCCACAGAACTGGGGTTACAGGTGTTCATGGCCATGCCCAGATTATGATGTGGCTGCTGGGGATTGAACTCAGGCCATCTTATGGCTTTGTGGCAAGCACTCTTACATGTTGAGCCATTTCCCCTGCCCCTACCCTGGGATGAAGGTAGGTCCTAGAGCTGATGACCTGGGTCCTTATGAGAACAAGGAGACGGGGAGAATGAGGCTGACACTGGAGTGACATCAGCCATGTCTAGGAATGCCAGGAGCTGCTTTAGAGGCATTCGGGACCCTGGTGAACTTCCCACTGGAGTGTGGCCTGGCCCACATTTCGGATTCTGCAGCTTGGTCCTTGGAACTGAGTGGACATGACTGTAGCTCTAGCCTCTTCCCTGTTGGGGATTTTTTACAGCAGGAACTGGCAGGCAGTGCACACCGAGATTCATGTGGGAACACTAGCCAGGCTGAGGCATTCTGCAAGCCAGAGAGGGACAAAGGTAGCCACGGAGCTGGAAGCTGCCAGGAGCACCCTCTCCCGACCTGCCATGCCACTAGTGGCTCTTACCTTCACTGCAGTTGGAGCCCATCCACCCAGCGTCACAGCGACAGCCAGCTGCCAAGGAAGACCAAGAGCAGGTGAAGGAGCAGGCAGGGAGGGATGGGGACCTGGGGTTCCATCAGAGCCCACCACCCTCCTTAGGACCCCACTCACTCTCTGTGCATATCCCATGCTGGCTGCAGTTGGAGGGGCCACAGTCCAGCTCGCTGCAAGCTGCGCCCCGCCAGAAGTGCCCAGTGCATTCACAGCGCCCATCCACACAGATCCCATGGCCGCTACAGTTGGCTGGCTGGCAGCGGGGCTCGTGCACACAGACTACGGTGGACACACGGCGGGGACAGCGCCACATGTTGTCTTGGCTGCCAAGGATGACACGGTAAGAACGAGGAGGGGCCCATCCCAGAAGACCCCACTGCAGCCCATGAAGGCTACCCACCCTGCCTCCCTCTCCATCTCACTCAGGCTTCTGACAAGCTCCTCCTACTCTCTGATCCCAGGGCCTTTGGACATGCTGTGCTTTCTGCCTGGGAGGCCCCCTTAGCCCGGCTCTGGCATCTCCTCACCCTTCAGCCTCAGCTCTCACTTCCCTATCTCACTGGCCCAAGTTCCCAGACGTGGGCAGCGCTGGCACTCTGAGACAAGGATCTTGGGCCTGGTGCATAGAGGGCCCTGATACTGACTAAATGAGGTGGTGGTAGCACACCTGGGTTGACCCTCAAAATGGCTCAGGTGCACTTACCAGTGATCTGACGGGTAGCTGGCCAAGGTTCCGTTGAGCACGAAAGTGGCAGAGCCGCCCCCATCCAGGTTGATGGCATTGACCACATCCTGTTGTAGCAGGAACTCCGCCATCTCCCACAGGTTAATGCTGTCCGGGAGGAAGCCTTGTTGAGCCACCCTGGGTGCAGTTTAACTGTCTTCCCACAGCAGATACATATATGCAAATTTCTAAACAACTCCTGGGGAATGTCCTGTCCCACCTCTTGAAGGCTAGGACTATGGGAGGTCACTCGTCCAGAGTGCCGTTATGTAGCACAGCTGTCTTGGTTAGTGAGGCTTGGTTCTGGACAGGAATGAGCTCGTAAGAGGACTTTTCCAGAAGGTTCAGACATCTGATTTGGCCCCTGATGGCCTGGACAGAGAATAGTTCCAGGTTTCTGGCCTGTGGACCTGGCACAGGGGTGTTGTTTCAAGCTGCTCAGCACATGTTACTTGTTTGGCAGTGGCATCGAGGGAACACTGCCTGGGGGGAGTATACACCTTTGGCTCAGAGAGGTCAGGCACCTTATCTATCGGCACAGAGCAGGTGATGGCTGAGCTGGGATGCATGCAAGGTCTTTATGTGTTAACTCTGTGACCAATCGGGGCTCAGGAGACATGAGGCTTTCATGTTGAGGAGACTGAGGTTGGGGAGGGGCTGAGGGCGGAGTTCAGTGGTAAAGCACGCGCTGAGAACGCACAAAGCCCAGGGTTCCACCCCCAGGCTCAATAAAACAAATGGATGGATGGGAGGATGGAAGGAAGGAATAGAAGGAAGAAAGGGTGGGTAGATGAGTGGAGATAGCTAGATGAGTAGATGAAGAAAGGCTAGATGGGGAAGGACAGATGGATAGGTAGACGGTTGACAGAAGAGAGGATAGATGGAATAACGGAATGAAGGAAAGAAGGAGGGAGGAAGGACGGGAGGGAGGAGGAAGGATGAATGGATGGAAAGTTCTAGGAAGCAGGGCTGACCTGTTCCTGTGAGAAGGTAGGGGACAGAGGGTTGTAAACACTCCCAAGACTTCCCAGGACTCACCCTCGCTGCTCCGTCTGCCCGTCTGCATGGAAGAGCACCAGCTGTCCCTTGCGGTCGTGGCCCACGGCTGTCCTGGCTGATATCACGTTCACAAATTTGCTAAAGGAACCTGATGTGGGGGAAGAGGTCTGGCTGATCACCTAGCCCCCTGGGAGGTGTCAGGGCTCTGCCTCCTTTTTGTGTGTGTGTCTTTGTTTTTTTCAGGTAGGATCTCGTTCTAGCCCAGGCGGCCCTGGAATTCACTCTGTAGTCTCAGGGTGGCCTCAAACTCATGGCGATCCTCCCACCTCTGCCTCCCGAGTGTTGGGATTTGCCCAGCTCATTCTCTTTTCTGGTGGTGCTGGGATGGAACCCAGTGCCTTGCAAATGCTACACAAGCACCTGATCACCGAGCCACATCCCAGTCCTCCCTCCCATTTCTTGCTGAGCACCAATGTCTACCTCCCAGTCCAGACCACCCAGCCTCTTCCCCATAGGGATAGGGGCCCCCTCCCTGGCCTCTCTGCTTCCCCTCTGCTCTGTCCCCATCAGTCTCCATGCCATAGCCAGAGGGTATTTCAAGCGACACCAGTCTCCAGTGGAACCTAACCCCTAATGGCTTCTGTTGCCTGTAGAACACAATCCAAAACCCACAAACCCTGCTCCCAGCCTCACTCCTGGGCACTGAGGCCCAGCAGCTGCCTTCTGCACTACTCTCTCTAGTTGGGAACTGTACTCTGCCACCCAGGTCTTCAGATGCTTGTTCCTTCTGACCCCAGACCACCTCCCCAGTGAAACCTTCCTTAACTCCCCAGTCTAAAAAAAAGCCAGTGCCCCCTCAGGGCGGAGGCACCCCTTCTCCATCCCTGTATTCTGCACCTCAGTGGCTCTGAAACTTGAGTGTCCGTCAGTGTGGCGTGGTGTGCATCTGTATGTGCAGATGCGTGAGGGCAGCTGAGAATACTCGGCGCCCTTTTCTATCACTCAGCCACATATTTCTTTGAGTTGCCGTGGCCAGCGAGCCTCCCCTCTCCCCGCACCCCTAGCGGAGTGGGGTTACAGGTCATACGTGGTCATCACCAGCTTTGGATGTGGGTTTTGGAGAATTGGACTTGGTGATCTCTGGCCCAAGAGGCCTTCATGCTTAAGTGGCAAGCACCCCGAACCTCTCATCTATCTCCCTAGTCTCCATTAGCACCCTTTCTCCCAGCTGCTTCTTTCTTAGCACTTACCAATTCTTTCCAGCTTATTGCATAATCATTTCTTTCCTATGATAATGTCAAACTAGGATTCTCTTAACCCCCAGGGCTCCGTGGTACCCACAATAGAGGTAAACACAAAGGAGATGGCCAATGCTGAATGTTTATGGAACGCTCACCCACACTGTTCCTAGTTGACAATGCCGCTTCCCTTCCCCACCTGTCTCTTGTGTCTCATCGCACTCGGTGGCCTGGCTTTCGTTGATGTAGATGCTTCCATTGCGAATCAGCCACACGACCCCGCTGAGCAGCTGTACGAATGGATTCTCAGAGTCCAGAACTTCCTGCTCAGACAGGTACCTGGGCCCAGGGAAGGTGAGAGGCTCACTCACCAGCAGGGCCAGTGCTGGGTACCACAGGCTCCTTCCTTGCCCACCCCACCCCGCAGGCTGTCACCAGAATTCCTCCTATGCCAACAGTCTACATATATTTCATTTAATAGAAAACTCCAGCCGGGCGTGGTGGCACACGCCTTTAATCCCAGCACTTGGAAGGCAGAGGTAGGAGGATTGCCGTGAGTTCAAGGCCACCCTGAGACTACATAGTGAATTCCAGGTCAGCCTGGGCTAGAGCGAGACCCTACCTCAAAAAGCCAACCCCCCCCAAAAAAAAACCTCCAGGGGGCTGGAGAGATTGTTCAGTGGTTAAAGGCGCTTACTTACAAAGCTTGGCGGGCTGGGTTTGATTCCCCAGTACTCATGTAAAGCCAGATGCACAAAGTAGCACATGCATCTGGAGTTTGTCTGCAGTGGCTGCAGAGGCCCTAGCATGCCCATTCTCTCTCTGTATCTCTCTGCTTGCAAATAAATAAATAAAATATTTTTAAAAACCGAAACTTCAACCACAAAACATCTCAGATACATGTGCAACTCTCAATCTCAAGGCACCACCCCAACAAAATCACCTCATGCTTGTTATAGCCCCTTCCTTCACTAGCCTTCCTGTTCTCCCATGACCTCTCCCCTCACCCACAGGGTTAGAGAGAGTGCTGATGTAATCAGTCCTGGCACCTGATCTCTGCGAGTCCCTCGCCCATCCCAAACCTCCCTGCACCACCGTTGAGCTTTATGCTTGCTGTTCCTTCTTTGGGGAATGCCCTTCCTCCCATTCTAACCTTGGCTGAGTAATCATCAGTGGAACAGAGGAGAGGAGGCACTGGGCAGGTGCTAAACACTGTTAAAATCATGTTCAATGTCAATAAACATTTCCTTAAATTCTTATCCTGAGCACTCCGAGGTTATTTTCCTGTATTTTTCCTAATTCACTCCTTAACTGGAAGCTGTTGGATTTTTTCTTCCTTGACTGCCTGGAGCAAAAGACCTGTCAGTAACATGGCCAGCTAGAATACCCTTATGCCCCCAACGTCTTTGAGAAAAATATGCAATATTTTTAGAGGGTTGCCTGGACTTCTAAGGGCCCAGCCTCAGCCAGGCTGTTTGAAACAGTTTGTGTTAAACTTTTCCTATTACAGGCCGGGGTGAATGTAGATGACCTGAAACTATTTTATATCCCTGGGCCAGAGGGATAGCTTCTCCTCTGTAATCTAGTAGGATTGATGTGATTGGTGCTAAGAAGGCAAAGGCTGGAGCTATGGCTCTGCAGTTAAAGGTACTTGCTTGCAAAGCCTGATGGCCTGGGTTCAATTCCCCAGTACCCACATAAGCCAGATGCAAAGGAGGTGCATGTGCCTGGAGTTAGTTTGCTTTGGCAGGAGGACCTGGCACACACATTCTCTCTCTGCCTCTTTCTTTCTCAAATAAACATATATATATATATATATATATATATATATATATATATATATATATATATATATATATATATATAACCAGGCTGTTGGGCTTATGTGGGAAAAGATCTGGAAGAAGATACCTTTGGGTGTTTGTTACCTTCCCCCATCGTTGCCACAATACAAGGCTGCTCTCTGGCCATCTGTGTGCTGAGCTGGTAAAAGGTACTAAGCCACAAAAAGATGCATGCTAGCCCGAGAGAGGCTTGGTACAGGGAGGACAGCACAGGTATAAAAGGACCAGCGCTGAGGCTAAAGGCCCATAGAGGCTCTAAAGAGCCAGGGAAGAGAAAGTCCAGGCCCTGGACCGAGGAATCCAGCATCTAGGCTGGCTTGCCAACAACCCAGGAAGCCCCCTCCTCCTAGGCCCGCGCGAGCCTGCGAGAGCCGGGCCACTAGATGGCGCCACCCGCCGCTGCCTCCCGCCTGCTGTCACCTCGGGGTGCTGTCAAACTCTAGGACGCAAAAGCTTCCCAGGACCCACGCTGGAAGAGCTCCTAACAGCCCTGAACACAACGCTACTTCCCAATGGTTCGCCCCGACCGATCCCGGGCCACCCCTGCCTCGGCTTGTGGGCCAGAGCTGTGCGTGCTGGCTTTCAGGTCACCTCCCCGGGACCCGGTGACCGACGAGGAGGGCGTCCCCGTCTCCACCCGAGCCGCCGCCGGCCCCCGACAGCCTCCTCACCCGGTGACCAGGGTCCCGTCGCGGCGGATCCCGAACTGCGCGTTCTGCAGCCCCCCGGAGCTGCTCACCCTCCGGCCGTCGCTCACGACGTTGCCCAGGCACTCGCCGGTGCTCACGCGGAAGAAGCCGCCGTTCTGGGCGACGCGGCAGCCCGCGGGGCCCGCCGTGTCCCGCACGGTGGCGCGGCGCCTCTGCGCGCAGCCGCCCGCCCCGCCGGGCTCCAGCACCGAGAAGGAGCGCAGCGGCGCGGCCACGCGGGTCAGGTGTCCCGACACGGCGCGGCCCGCGAAGTGCGAGACGAAGGTGCGCACGGCCGCCGCGCCGGGGGGCCCGGGGGACCCCGCGGACCCGGGCCAGCTCTCGTGCTCCGCGGGCCCCGCGCGCACGCGGGCGCAGTCGCGGGCAGGGCGGGCGCGCGCGCGCGGGTAGGGCAGCAGCAGGTCGTCGTCCCGGGACAGCCTGCGGGGGGACGAGGCCGTCGTGAGCGCGTGCGCCGGGACCGTCACCCCCTCCCCCGCCGCGACGCCCGGGGAGGGGGACCCCGAGCCGTGCTCACCCCGAGCCCAGGCGGCCCGCCGCCGCCGCCCGGAGGAAGCCGAGCCACCACAGCAGGAAGAGGAGCCCGCCGCGCCCGCAGGGCGCCGCCATGTTGCAGCCCGGCTTCGGTCACGTGAGCCCGGCCCACGTGACTCGAGACCCCCTGCCGGCTGCCTGAAGTGCCTTCCGGGTTTTTCCAGTTTCATCAGGGAGGATGAGGCTGGCTTGATGTCGTTTCAGACTCAGAAAATGGCAAAGATGGTATAAAAACTCCCATCACTGGGCTGGAGAGATGGCTCAGCGGTTAAGGCACTTGCCTCCAGTGCCTAAGGCTCCTGGTTCAATTCCCCACGACCCACAGAAGCCAGACCCACGAGGTGGTGACCCTGGTGTATCTCTGCTTGAAAATGAATAAATAAAATATTTAAAAAAAACTCCCATCACTATTTATTTGCAGGAGAGGGGGGAGGAGAGGGCAGGGAGAGAAAAAGAGGGGTGCACCAGGGCCTCTGGACACTGCAAACCAAGTTCAGATGCATGCCCCACTTTGTGCATCTGGCTTCATGTGGGTGCTCGGGAATCGACCCTGGGTCGTTGGGCATCTCTCTAGCTCTCCACACACTTTTTATTTTTTGGCCCAGGCTGGCCTCGAACTCACAGTGATCCTCCCACCTCTGCCTCCTAAGTGGGATTAAAGGTGTGCGCTACCACACCTGGCACCTTGATTTTTTTTTTTTTGAGAGAGAGAGAGCGAGCAGCTCAGATACATAATTTGTGGAACCTATGTGAAAAATGAATACTGAATACAGAGGCCCTTGCTAAAATAGACAAAAACAACCCAAATCATTAAGAATTAAGGGTGGTGAGATTTAATGCTACACTCACTTTGGGTTAGAGAAGCTTCTCTTTTCAAATGGCTGTGCACTGGGGAGACTCAAAACTCATCAAAGTGCTGAGAAGTGACAGTGTGGAGTGTTCAGCACGGAGTCATCTCTGACACCCACCCTCTAAGGCTCAGGGACCATTTGGCAGAAAGAATGTAAGAGCCAGAGAAAGGGGAGGGGTGCTTTGGAGTCATGTCTTTCACTGAAAGTGGCTGGCACTACCTACACAGCACCTGCATAGTATAATATGAAGGGGAAATGATGACCTCCAAATAGAGGGACTAGTTGGAAAGAGGCTCCATGGAGGGGGAATAAGGGAAGGGGGACAAATAAGGGAGGAGGGTATGTTAATAAAAATTTTAAAAAAGAGACCTGCCTAGACTCCTTTATTGGTACATAAGCCCAATGAAGCTTCAGGGTTACAGGAGTGATTCAGGTGAGATTGTACAACTGCCATTAAACCAAACGCAACACTGAGCTTCATGGAGTTCTTGGGATGCGCTGTTTATGTTTCAGGGTTCTGGCTTCTCAGAAACATGTCTTCACAATGTCTAAGTCCATTGCAGTGTCTGGTTATGTTTTAGTCTTTTAAAAAATACTTTATTTGGGCTGGAGAGACGTCTCAGCAGTTAAGGCACTTGCCTGTAAGCCCTAACGACCTTGGTTCAGTTCCCCAGCACCCTTGTAGGCCAGCTGCACAAAATGGCACGTGTCTGGAGTTCATTTGCAGTGGCTAGAGCCCTGCTAAGCTCTCTCTCTGTGAGTGTATCTGCTTGCAAATAAATAAGTACTTTATTGTTTATTTACAAAGAGAGAGGGAGGGAGAAAGGGAGAGAGGGAGAATGAGAATGGGTGCCCCAGGGTCTCCTGCCACTGCGAGCAAACTCCAGATGCATGCAGCAGCACCTTGTGTATCTGGCTTTACATGGGTACTGGGGAATCAAACCCAGGCCTTCAGGCTCTACAAGCAAGTACCTTTAACCACTGAGTCACCTTGCCAACCCTATAGGTTTTTTGTTTATTTTTCCTTTTTTTGAGGCAGGGTCTCATCCTAGACTGAGCCACCTTACCAGCCCTGTAGTCTTTCATTATTTTTGTTTTGCTTTTGTGAGGCAGATCTCATCCTAGACCAAGATGGCCTGGAAGCCATCTGGGGATTGGTTAGTCTGGCACTTGCAAGCATACTAGTCAGTATGATTTCAAAGGTTGTTTTCCTACTGTTGTGTCAGCTTGCTGCGCAGTAAAGAACCCAACCAAAAGCAAGCTGACAGGGGGAATGCGGGTCTAACAGGGGAAACGATGGTGTGAGCAGAGGGTGGACAGCACCTCCGCCACAGCAGGTGGCAAGCACTGGCAAGGGGAAGCTGACTTTAACACCCATAAGCCCACCCTCAACAATACAGCTCCAACAAGGTTCTAATTCCAAAATTGCCTTCCTCTGGGGATCAAGCATTCAGAACACATCAGTTTGTGGGGGCCAGGGGCACAATGTAGTGGTTTGATTCAGGTGTCCCCCATACACTTAATCACCTGTGATGTAAGATGCAGCGCATTCAGTTGAACTTTAAAAGTCCCCACAGTTTCTATCAATCCCAATGATGTTCAAATATCCCCATAACCCAAGGTCTTTCAACTGAGGCTTAATACCATAAAAAATACCCCCCAAACCAAAATATAATGGCACAGAATATATATAACACTGCAAAAGATGGCACTGGGCATAGCAAAGACAGATTGAACTAATACAAGATTTAAAACAAACAAGGCAAAGGTCAAACTCTAACTCCAAGTCGGATAATCTGTCGGGAGTTCCAATTCCACTCCTCCCGCTGGGCTACTCACAGTCTGGGAAAACTTCACGGGATTGATGAAAACTGTGGGGACTTTTGGAGTTGAACTGAATGCATTGTATTTTACATCATGTGTGATTAGTTTGTGGGGGCCAGGGATGGATTGTGATGGTTTCATCCAGGTGCCCCCCATAAACTTAATGTGCTCTGAATACTTGATCCCCAGAGGATGGCAGTTTTGGAATTAGAACTTTGTTGGAGCTGTGTTATTGGGGGAGGGCTTATGGGTGTTAAAGCCAGCTTTCCCTTGCCAGTGTTTAGCACACCTTCCTGCCACTGTTTGCCACCGACTGTGGCAGAAGTGATGTTCAAGGCTCATGCCATCATTTCCCCTGCCATCAAGGAGCTTCTCCTTGAGTCTATAAACCAAAATAAACCCTTTCCTCCAATCAGCTTGCTTTTCGGTCAGGTTCTTTGTGCCAGGCAGTGGAATCGGCC
Source organism: Zapus hudsonius (assembly GCA_004024765.1). Lineage (NCBI taxonomy): Eukaryota > Metazoa > Chordata > Mammalia > Rodentia > Dipodidae > Zapus > Zapus hudsonius. Next base: position 28,900 of record PVHP010009404.1, on the reverse strand, counting down.
CTCACTGCTAGAACCCTGAATCTGTGGCTTTGGCCGTTTGCGGTTGAGAATGCAGGAGGAGGAATGTGGATGGATTTAAATCCTTGGCCTAACAGATGCCTTGCAGTGCTGTAAATACAGCTTGATGGACTAGGGGTGGGCTTATGGGTGTAAAGCCAGCTTCCCCTTGCCAGTTTTTGGCCCACCTTCCTATCTCTGTTTGCCACCTGCTGTGGTAGAGGTGATGTCCACTCACCCTTTTGAGTCTATAAGCCAAAATAAACCCATTCCTCCCATCAGCTTCCTTTGGTCAGGTTCTTTCTTCCAGCAACAAGAAGCTGACTGCAACACCTACTTACATACCAGCATTCTGCTCTTGGGGTTTGAAGGTTCAGTACCTGAACCTGGCAACTTCTGAGTTCCTCTGTGGCTAGCATCTTGCAGAAAGAGCCTTGTGGTTTGGGTCAGACCTTCTGATAAAGTTGAGGAATGGTCAGTGCTTCAGCTGATGAGAAAGCACAAGGAAGGGCTTGAAGAAACACACCAGCTCTCATGGGCTATAGTCCAAGTTCACCCACTGGGATGGTTTAAAACATTGACCAAATGGTCAGTATGTGTGCATGCAGAGCCGAGCAGTCTGACTTAGTAGCCCTAAGGGGGAAACTACTACTGTTGACTAAATGGATATGTTATGCCTGCCAAACTGCCCTGTAAATACTTATGCCCATGTATTAATGTTGCTCTCAGGTTTTTTAGAGAAGCTTCTTCTTTTTCAGATGGCTGTGACCACTGGTGTGACTCAAAACTCACCCAAGTGCTGAGAAGTGACAGTGGAGTGTTGAGCATCACAAGCTCAGCACTACCTAGGAAGCTGATGCACACTGTGCACAGGTGCTGCGTGTAGCAGGCTTCTGAGCCAGTGCTACGGTGGGAAGGTGTTTGGGGGAACTGTCCTGTTGGGCCTTGAGCAGAAAACAGCTGCCCATCATCTTTATGTGTTAACCGAGCTGCTCCAGAGCATGTGAATTAAAATATCCCTCTCATAGCTGGGCATGGTGGCGCACACTTTTAATCCCAGTATTCGGGAGGCAGAGGTAGGAGGATCGCTATGAGTTCGAGGCCACTCTGAGACTACATAGTGAATTCCAGATCAGCCTGGGCTAGAGTGAGATCCTACCTCAAAAAACAACGACAACAAAACAAGCCAAGAAATAAGTAAATAAAATACCCCTTGCTCCTCCTGTGCCCTGGAAGTGTGAAAGTGATCTTCAAAATCTCTCCTGGCTCAACCTCTCTTATTGCCCCTGGGCATTTTCCCACAACCCCTCTTAAACTGTCAGGCCCACTGGACTATTGCCTGGCAAGTTTGACATGCTTGTAAAGCTGTTTTTTTTTTGGGGGGGGGAACCAGGAGGCAGGATTTAATGCCCATGTGGCATTTCTGATGCTCCAAGGTTTCTTTTGTATCACCTTGACAACAGAAAGTTACCAAGACAGGCTTGGGGGAAGCCAGCTGCATATAATTGGATTAGAAAGGAATTACACCACCTCATTCTTCCTGAATCTGAGAGGAGTTGCTTACAAGTCTGTCAGGAAGTTGTGACAGGAGAACCGGTGGTGACAGATCCTTTTCTAGGAAAAAAAAAAAGCATCTTGGGCCAGCAGATTGCCCAGTGAATAAAAGCACTTGCTGTGCAAGATTGAGGAGCTAAATTCAATCTCCATGTAATAAGCCAACTGTGGCTGTACATGCCTATAGCCCCAGTACTGAGGGTGGGACAGGAGGATCCTTGGGCTCATTGGTCAGCCAATCTAACTGAAAAAAAAAAAAACAGGCCCAGTGAGAGAGACTGTCTTAAGAAAACAAGATAGAAAAGTGAGAGAGAAGATCACCAATGTCATCCTTTGGCCTTTGCACACATGCATATCCATGCACACACATTTGTACACACATGTGCATATACCCCCCCCAAACATTATACACCACACCCACACACCAAAGAGAAAACGTCATCCTATTAGGGAATCACAAACTACATTGGGATTCCATCTCACCCCAGGGAGAATGATTCACATTAAGGAAACAGAACAGGGCTGGGGAGATGGCTCAGTGGATAAAGCTGGAAGCCATGGCAGGCTTCTGTAATCCCAGCGGGCCTGCAGTGAGACAGGAGGCAGAGACTGGGGAATTTTCCTGAAGCTTATGAATAGAATGGTACACAATGAGAAAGTCGGCCTCAAACCTGAAAGTGTCATAGCACCCATGTACACATACACATACATACACACACGACAGAGAGAGGAGAGAGAGGAGAGAGAGGAGAGAGAGGAGAGAGAGGAGAGAGAGAGAGAGAGAGAGAGAGAGAGAGAGAGAGAGAGAGAGAGAGAGAGAGAGAGAGAGAGAGAGAGAGAGAGAGAGAGAGAGAGAGGTCAAGATGAGCACCACAGCCCAGCACCTGCTCTTCATTAGAGTCATCCTGCCCTGCTGCTTCTTTATGGATGACAGGTGTGTAGGTTATGATCATCACTTAGGTGACTTGTGAAAACTTGAGGCCATCTTTGCTAATAACTGACTTTACCGGAGCCCACAGCTATCTGCTCAGTGACTGAAACGAAATGAAAGGCTCTGTATCTCCATTATCTTTTTTAATTTTTTATTGACCACTTCTGTAAATACCATGATTGTAATCTCCTTCCACCAACATCCCCCCCAACCCCCTCTCCACCAAATCCCTTATTTCCAACTAGTTTCTCCTCTCTTTTGGTGTCATCATTTTCCCTTCTGTTATGCAGATCTTGTGTACATAGCATCAGCCCGTGAGGTAATGGATACCATGGTCTCTTTGTATCTGGAACATAGCATTGTAAGCACTCCTTCCCTTGACTCTTACATTCTTTTCATCACCTCTTTGAAGGTCTTTCTTCAAACTCGAAACTCATATCAGGACTCCAACAAAAGCCTTTAGTTATCGTTCTGTGAAGTGAGAGGACTGGGAAGAACTGGGAACGAGTCCAGCAGAGGGGTCAGCTGCCCCTCTGACACTTCGGGATATGCCCCGGGAGTGCTGTGATGTCCACTGACAGTGGGTGATGTTCACTTGGCACTTACATGTGACAAACACTAGGGAAATCCTCACAGTTGTGGAGATCACACTACACAATGCTGTTAACATCCTGATGTTAGTGAGGGGGAAACAGAGTCACAGGGAGTGAGTGACTCTGCCCAGGTCACAGAAGATCCTGTGCACCGAGGCTGCTAAGCACTACAACAGTGCTGTAACCGTGACAGGCTGTGACAGTGTGACCCACAGAGCTCTGTACACAGGATATAAACTCAGCATGCTTTGCCTCTCAAGGTTACAGGCTTTTCTCTGAATAAACAGGCCTTATAACTCCTGTGTGGGCGCCATGGTTTGAAGACTCACGTCGCAAAAGAACTGACACTCTAACAATAATATTAAGAGGTGGGACCTTAGGCTGGATGTGATGGTGTACAACTGTAATCCTAGCACCTGTGAGGCTGAGGCAGGAGGGTTGCCATGAGTTCAAAGCCAGTGTGAGCTACAATGTGAGACCTTGTCTCAAAACAAAACAAAAACAAACCAATCCAACAGAAAATTGAGGTAGGACTTTTAAGAAGTGACTGGGCTGGGAAGGGCTGGGGTGATGGTTCTGTGCAAACCCAAGAACCAGAGTTTGGATCCTCATAAATGCCAGGCAGGTGTGGCAGAGGCTGAGACAGGAGGATCCCTAGGCCAAGCTGGCCAGTTAGGAGAGCTGAACTGGTGAACTCTAGGATCAAGTGAAAGACCTTGTCTCAATAAGTAAGGTGGATTGGGCTGGGCGATGCCTCAGCAGTTCAAGTTACTTACTTGTAAAGCCTTCTGGCCTGGGTTCAATTTTCCAGCCATCTACCTAAAGCAGGATGGGTATTCATTTGCAGCAAGATATCCTAGTGTGCTCAAATACATACATAAGCAAGAGAAAGAAAAGAAAAAAAAAGTGACCATGTTGGGCTCCCTCCTCCTGAAAGGATTCATGCCATTCTCTGGGGAGTGGATTCCTTATGTGACCCTGGCTTGTATGGAGTCAGCCCCCTCACACCTCCTCTGTCCCTTGCATGCTCTTTGCCTGCCGCTATGCCAGGAGCACACAGGTCCTCACCCAGTACTGACACCATGCTCCTGGAGTTCCCAGACTTCAGAACTGTAGACAAATAACTTCAATTGTTTATAAATCACCCATACTCTGCTACTCTGTTATAGTTACAGAAAACAGACAGGAGAATGGGTCCATTCAGAAATTGTGTGAATGGTATTGGGAACTCACAACAGAGACCCAGAAGTCATCTAAGATTGTCCTTAAGACTAAGAAACAAGACTCAATTCCCAGTGGGATGTGGTGGAGCACATCTGTAATCCTAGCACCTCAAAGGTAGAGGCAGGAGGATTCCCTGTTTGAGGCCAACCTTGGCTAGAGAGATGACTCAGTGGATAAAGCATTTACCATGCAGATGTGAGGACCCATTAGGGTCAGCACTCATGTACAGGCTGTGGAGGCGCGGTGGCTTGCCAGGAATCTCAGAGCTGGGTCAAGCTGGCTAGCTAGTGAAGCCAGTGAGCTCTGGGTTAAAGTGAGTGACTCTGCCTGAGCCACAGAGGAAGACATCCAACATTAACCCCTGGCCTCCCAACACGCCCACCTGTGCACCACTTGCATATGAACACACATACACACACAGTGACAACGCTGATTAATTTTACTTTAAATGTCTTCTCTTGTGCACACCCATCGATCCTCCTCTCCTCTGGCTCACTATGGGCTTCCAAACAAGCCCAGACTTCGATGTTGGCTTGTGGCTGGTTGGTTTCTGCAGCTGCTTCCTGCTCAGCACGTGACCTCAGCTTCTGGGACCTATGAAGATGCACTAAGAGACCTGCTCATCCTCCAGCACCATCTCAGTAGCTGCCCAGTGGTCACGATGAGGATGAGAGTGGCTCCCATTTGCTGAGGGATAGTCTGCCAGGACATAGAGGAAGCCACCCAGGGCTGCGACTGCAGTGGCTGTGTTGTGGCAGGAGCAGCCATCTGCTAGAGAGAGAGCACCCAGGAGCAAACTTAGTCTTTTGTTCAACATAACCCATCACAACCCCTCACAAGTGCCTTCTAGATGTACCCCAGACAACATGCCAGGCACTATGTGGGTACCAGCTCCATCTTGCTGGCTGTTGGATGTCTACTCTGTGAGCTAGTTGTCCCGCCTTCCTCCCAGATTTGCCTTGTGGTCATTTCTGCTTTGGTGAAAGTAGGGGAGAGGAGAGAATCAGGACATGCCAGGGCTTCCCGTCTTCTACTTTGTGCACCAGTACCCACATGGGGAATCAAACCAGGACCATCAGGCTTTGCAAACAAATGCCTTTAACCACTGAGCTACCTTTGCAGTCCCATTATTTTTGAGACAGGGTGTCATGTATGTCAGACTAGCCTCAAAACCACTGTGAGGCTGATGCTGATCTTGAACTTATAATCCTCCTGCCTCCACCTCCTGGTGACAGGTACGCACCACCCACACCTGGCTTAGATTCCCTACTTCCCAAGACAAGATAACCAGAGGTGCTGATCTTTTTCTCCTACCCCCAGACAAGAAGACAAGGGACGTTGGGCCCTTCAGTGACTCAGGCCCTTTTCTGTTGAGAGAAAACTCTCAGAAGGGAATGAACTTGGGCTGGGGGTAGAGCTTAGGGACAGTATTTGTCTAGGATGCTCATTATGATCCGGTTCCGGGAGGTGGGAGGAGTAAGGTGATGCAGGCCTCTAGGGGAATTTGTTAGCAGGCCCTTTGGGCAACTTCACCTGTGAACAGTTTTTCCCGTCTCCTCACTCTTCGCAGAACACCCTGCTGATGTGGGACGGCTTCCTGGAGTTCTTCTTCCTTGTCAGCTGGAGAAGAGCCAAAGGTGAGCATCAGAAGGGGAGTTTCCAACCTTGACAAGCCTCTTTCCCTTTTGACCCCTGGACTCAAGTCTTCTAGTCTAGAGGTTTCCTCTGCTATTGAAAATCCTTCCAAAGGGTCACATTCATCCTCTACTGTGCTTCCCATCTCCCCAAGTGAGAGCCACCAGAGGTGCTGGGAAGAAGTGCAAGGGTCTGCCACACCTGACAGATCACTCTGTTGGTGTGGGGGGGGGGCGGTGGGAGTGGGGGAAGCTGAACCTGTGTTCTGTCTGTAAAATCTGTATTTATTGTTTTATTTTTGGGATAGGGTCTCTCTCTGTAGTCCAGGTAGGCTTGGAAGTCACAGTGTTATCCAGGCTGACCTTAAACTCAGAATAGACCCCCTGCCTCACCTCTGAAGTGCTGGTATTAATGTACCCCAGGATGGACTCCTGCATAGTCAAAGATGACCTTGAACTTCTTTCTGATCCTCCTGTCTCTACCTCTCTATAGGCCTGCACTACCAGACTTGGTCTACGCAGTGCTGGGATTAAATGGAGGGCCTCACCGCATGCTAGGTCAGCGCTGTGCCAACTGAGCTACATCCTAGCCCCCAACTTCCTTTGCATGTCAAAGGCATTTGCTGCTCTGAGGACCCCAAGCTTCTCAGTAGCATGTCAGCATTTCCCAGGAGCCTGCCTTGTGGCTGGAACATGCTGGAATATGCACGGGTGTTATGTCTCTTCTTCCTATGCCCAGGAAGGTGGCAAGCCCCCTGGCACTCCCAGCCAGGGCAGGCACCACTCACCAGGCTTCCCGAAGCATCCTGCCTGTGGGTTCTGCCAGCTGAGAATGGCTGTTAGCCAGTGGAGCTTGTAGAAGTCGGAGAAGCCAGCAATACCACAGAACATGACTGTAACACACACAGAGGTCCCTCTGCAGACCTGTTCCCACCACTTCCCATTCCTTGGGGCTACTGCCTGGCCAGCTGTCTCCCTCCTGCCCAGGAGAGCAGGGCTGGAAGAAGCTCTCCCTTGGCCACTAGAGGCAACCAGACCGAGGTCCTCCTTCCACTCTGGAGCTATCACAGGGTTGGTGGAGGGGTCAGGACACCCCAGCAAATAAACAGCCTCTTAGGGGCTCTCTTCTGCCTCATATCTGAGACTCTGGGGGCCTGTTTGTCAGTCAGCTGGTCAGTCTGTTTGTACATATCAGCCTTGAAGCAGAGAGCACTCACACAGTGACAGGTAGATACATACTACGAAGTGACATTTGAGTTTGTAATAAGCAATGAAAACATTTTTAGTATATTGATATGATATTTGGGATATACTTATGCTATGAGTTTGCCATTATTTGAAGCTCAAATTTAACTGAGAACCTTGTATCTTAACTTGCATAGCCGGCTACCCTACATGTGCACACATGTAAGTGCATTGCCTTCCTCCCTCTCACGAACACCCAACACTCTTATCCCAAGGGCAGAAGGCAGGCATACTGTTTTCCATGAAGAGATCCTGGGTGGGATAGGGGAATCTGATGGCCTCGGCTCTCTGGTTCAGGTCCATCATGTTGGCACAGAAGACACTGATGTAGTGTTGGCTCTGGCGGAACAGTCCCTGCGTGCATCCTTGCTGGAGGACAAACAGTGTGAAGGAGACATGCTCAGTTATAGGAAGACCTGTCCTTCTGAGGTGGTCATGTGTTGGGGGGAGGTCTTTCCATCCTCCCTAGAGTTTCTGTCACCAGAGTCAGAAAGAGCTGGCCTTAAGTTCTGGTTTGGTCACTCTGGAGCTGTGTGATTTGACTTCCTTGCCCTTCCTCCTTCCCCCCCTTCCTTCTTTCTTCTTCCCTCTCTCCTTTTTTCCTTCCCTCCCTAATTTTCTTCCTTTTAAAAATGTGTATGGGGTATGGCTAGAGTAAAAATTTGGGTGCATTACTCAGTAATGCCATCTACCTTTTTTTGAGACAAGGTCACTAATTGTTGCAGAGCTTGCCAAATATATTAGAGTGGCTGGCCACCAAGCCCCAGGGACCCACCTGTCTCTGCCTCCCCAGCATTGAGATTACAGGTGTGTGCCACTGTGCCTAGCTTTTTGGCATGGACTGTAGTAATCAAACTCTGCTTGAGAGGCAGGCTCTTTACCAACTGACCTATCTCCCCAGCCCTAGCTTAACTTTCCTGAACCTCAAGACTTCTTCCAGAAAGGGGAGGCTGTAGGGGCTAAATTAGAGGGATTTTTGTCTTGCTTGGGCAATGCAGCTAAGAAGTAGCTAGTAGTAAGGGGAGTTGTTTGTAAACGCTAACCCAGTATTTCAGTCTAATTGAGGACTGGGTGCTATGTAAAGTGAAGGTCTTTGACCTGGCTGGTCTTTGCCTCACACTGGGGGTGAACGAGAATTGAGAACAGGCTTCTCCTTCATCCTGGGAACTCACCATTCTTGCCCAGAGGAAGAAGAGAAGCTGGTGGGATAGGCTGTACCCTGAGCAGCCGGGCTTAGTCATGAGTGTCTTGCAGAAATCGGAGAGCCTGCAGGGCTGGTCGCTGTCGGTCCTGGAGGAAGCCAGCTCAGGCTAATAAGGATGGTTCCCATGCCTATCCCACCCTGGACTTTCTGCAGTGGTTGTTAGAGCACCCAGTAGGTTACAGGCCAGGTACAGGGGTTGCCAAATAAGAGACATAGTCTCGCTCTATAGTGCAGGGTGACCTTGAACTCATGACGATCTTCTTGCCTCAGACCTCCAAGTGTTAGGATTATAATGTTTGCCACCACACCTGGCTATTCTTGGGTTTTGAAGAAGCTCAAAAAGATGATCCCGGGGCTGGAGAGATGGCTCAGTGGATAAGGCATTTGCCTCCAGTGCCTAAGGCCCCGGGTTCAATTCCCCAGTAACCACATAAGCCAAACCCACAAGGTGGTGGCTCTGGTGTTCTCTCTCTCTCTCTCTCTCTCGTTCTCTCTCTCTCTCTCTGCTAGAAAATAAATAAATATTTTTTTTAAAAAGATGATCCTGGACAGCCACTGGGGGTTGAGACTTCCTATTGCTCCACAGAGCTCCCAAGTGATGCGACGTCTTTCCTATCACAGCCCTGGAGGACTCTTAGATCCAGCAGGGCAAGGGCGGCGGGGGGGGGGGGGAGAGCAACATACTTGCTCACACCCCATGTGGCAATCCTGCCCCATGAAATGAGGGCAGATGAATAGGTCCCTGTCTTGTGCCTAGCCCTCCCTCCATAGGGTCAGTTGTGGTTTGGATCCCCTCTGAAGGATGCTGAGAAGACAAACCACCCCTGTGCCTATTCTGTCCCCAACCCCCACCCCCTGTACCTTAGGGTATCCTGGGCTATGCTGCAAGCCCACCAGATGCAGAAGAAAATGGGGAGTAGGCTAGGCTCAGTCCTGCCTTCCTGAGTGTACAAACAGCCCCTCTGGGTGGGATGCCTTGTACCTACTTTTACACAAAGCCCTGGATGTAGCCAAGGGTGCATTGGGGCGGGGTGGACTTAGGGGTTTTCAGCCAGTGGGGAAAGTGGGGAACATACCCAGTTCCAAGCAGCTGCACCAGGCATGCATCACTCTTTTCCTCTGAAAACGAGTCCAGGAGCTCCAGCCAGGGGTAGATCAAGGAGGTGTTGGTACGGAGCCAGGCCTGGGGCAGCTTCCAAAAGCCCTGTTGAATGCTTGGCTGGAACTCTGCAGGGGGTATAGGTGGGAGGTGTGGGGAATGGCCAGGAGCCAAATCACCTTTGGTTACCAGTCAGTCCAGGAAGTGGGTGCCCTGCCCTGGGAGCTCTGCCCATAACAGATAACCAGCTAGTACAAGCTTTGCCTGCTTTGGGCATTGAGTTTGAATCACTCCCAATGCTCTCTTTTGGTTGCTCTTCTTTCTATTTTTCTGTAAACATTTCTATTTATTTAAAAGGAAAGAGAAAAAGAGAGATGGAAGGAGGGAGGGGGAGGGAGGGAGGGAGGGAGGGAGAGACTGAGAGAGAGCGAGCCAAAGATGGCCTAAAATTCCTGATGTTCCTGTTTCATCTCCTGAGTGTCATTATACCTGACTTTATGCGGTACTGGGGATCAAACCCAGGGCTTTGTGCGTGCTAGACAAGCAGTCTACCAACCAAACAACAACTCCGGTCCCAGCTGTTCTTTGTTAAAACTCCAAAACAAAACCAGAATATCTTTCCCAATTATTTGGAGTGGTGTTGGGACAAGCTTTGCCTAAATCCATCTCATTCTCATAGAAGCTTGTGGCAATGGAATGTTCTAGACCCTTGGGCTGAGATGCACAGTGTGGAGCTCTTAGGATATGGATACCCAGCTAGGGGCTTCTGAGGAGGATACAGGCTGGGGGGGTGTTAGGGACTAGGTCTCCCCATCTGCACAATGGGGACAGGCCTTACTTCCTGGTGGGTGTGTCCCTGTGTTTGAGATACCTAAGACCCTGTCTGGAAAAAAGAAAGAAAAAAGGGGGTCTGGAGAGAAGGCTCAGTGGTTAAAAGTTTGCTTGCAAAGCCTGACAGCCTGGGTTTGATTCCCCAATACTCACATAAAGCCATATTCACAAAGTGGTGCATGTATCCTTTGCAGTGGCAAGAGGCCTTGGTGTACCCAGTCTCTGTGTCTCTCAATCCCTCTCTCTCTTGGGAGTGCACAGGGGTAGGAAGGGCTGAGGAGGGTCACAGCTTCTGAACTGCTGCTTGAGCACGACACCAGGCTTACAGGGTAGAGGGGTCTCTGTAAGATCCCTTGAGGCTGACAGAGGGATAGGAGAGATGCTGGCCCAACACCAAAATTGCCTTTGGATATCCCAACCCTGGAGACAGGCCACCACAGACTTGCAATTCTGGTCTAGGATGGCAAATCCTAGGAAGTTACTGGACTACCTGCGGCTTCTTGGTGACTATCCTGACCTGTCTTGCATCAGGAAGAGACCCCTCCTAGCTCTTTCAGTGAACACCCCAGTTGCTACCTTTGCAGTGGGCCCATGGGCAGTTACCTCTTAGGTACATGGGGTCATTCTGTTCCAGATAGTAGATGGATCTCTGGAGGAGAGCAGATAGCTTGTTGGCCAGCTGCCCAGTGCGTCGGCTGAGGGGCTGCAGTTGAGGCTTGTGCACCCACTTATTTTGGACACCTCGGAGGTGCACTGTGGTGGTCGGGGGAAGACAGAGGTCATTCAAGGTCATTCATTCATGATCAAACACGAGAAAACATCCAAGGCAGCTGTAACTCACATCATGGAGGAGGGTCATTGAGCTTGTTTTGCTGTGCATGTAGGCAGGTGCTCTGTCACTGAGCTATATCCCCACCTCTCAGAGTCATTGGACATGAGACCTTTATGGGGCTGATCTAGGTCACAGGTGGGAGCAGAGTCAGAGTAATAAAAGGTGGTGGCTAAGAGCATGACTTCTATAGGTGGGCTTGAGTTCAAGTCCTGACTCATACTTTTCACTAGGTGACCAGCAAAATCATTTACTCTCTCTTCATCTGTAGAATGGAGATAGTAATAGTCATCACTTCTGTGGCAAGAGGGGTAAACATTAAATGAGCTAATGTACAGTGAAGAGTTAGTGTTTTTAGACAGAGTCTTCTGTAGCCCAGGTTGGCCTCTAACTCTCTACATAGCCAAGGATAATTTTGAACTTGTGATCTTCCTGTCTCTACCTTTTGGGTGCTGAAATTACTGGCATGTACCACCACTATTGATTTATGTGCTGCTGGGGATCAAATCCAGGGCATTGTTCATGTCAAGCTAGCACTATACCAACTGAGTTGTATCCCCAATCCCCTGGTTGTGTGTGTGTGTGTGTGTGTGTGTGTGTGTGTGTGTGTGTGTGTGTGTATAGCCTAGCCTGTTCTGGTATCCAAGACCTTCCTGCCTCAGCCTCCCCAATGCTAGGATTACAGGCGTGCATTAGTCACTATCCTTGGTTTAGCCATCTATTAAGGAGAAGTAGGGTCTGCTCTCTTTTAGGAATAAGAGTGGCTCAGGTGTCTCATCTACCATCTTCATGGGTCTCTAAGAATACTGGCACAGAATTCCCTGGCACAGTACTTGTGGGATTATGGTATTAGTTGCTAGAGGAGGAGTGTGAAGACAGCTGAGGTTGGATGGAGACCCGAGTATGTCTGTCTCATCCTAGTCTTGGCCTGAGAGGGTGGGGGAGGATTTGGAACTCCCCAGGATGCTACCTGAAGAAAAAGAGGTAGGGAAAGTACACAGGGAGACTGTGGGGACCTGGAAAAGACTGGCTGTGGCTCTACCACCTGCTGTCAAGTCTGGGTGGTGAGCCTGATTGGGGGTGGGGCTGGGAGATACCCACTGCCCAAGCCCAGAAAGACATCAAGGGTGGGATCTTAGGGTGGTCTTCAGAGAGTTGTGTGCATTGCTTTGGCCTGTCTTAAGCCCACTATTTCAGGATCTTATATCTTTCAAAGCTAAATAAACATTTGATTGTTTTTTCAGCTGCCTTTGGTTGGAGGTAGAGGAAACCAACTCAGAGCCAGGTCTTGGGGTCCATGTTTTGTCTACAACCCCTTTATGCCAGGAGAGTAACTCTCCTGTAAGTAACCATGAGAGAGGCTCCCTCTGCTCCCCCATTTATGGTGTGTCAGAAAGGGCTGTCAAAGGAATCTTTTCCATCTGAGAAAATAATTTCCAGATCTCGACTCATGTTGTCTGTCTTTTCTCCTATAAAGTGTGATAAGAGCTCACTGAGCTTCCACACGCACTAGGGCCTCCCCTTCCTCAGTCAAGGCAGACTATCCTGGGGACAGGAGATTACCAACTCCTGGGGTTCAGAGCAGGGCAGGTAGCCAGACTGGTTTTCCCAGCATCTGGTCTGGGGAGGCAGGACTGGTTTTCCCAGCATCTGGGGAGGCGGGCTCACGTACCTTCTAGAACCTGAAATCCTACCACACCATCCAGGTTGATTCCAGGCAGCCTCTCCTCTAAGAATGAAGTGGCTCTCTCCAGCGCAGACAGGATCAGGCCTGCGATGGTGCCCTGTGTGCTGTCCGGCCATGGAAGAGACGAGGGCTGTGGTGGCAGCGTCAGTAGCAAGAACAGAAACATCCCAGGCCTGGCCATGGCTGACTGAAGCACTTCCAGGCACTCATCCAGATCCTCCACACATCCTGTTCCCGCCTCTCCCTCCACCCCTCTTTACCCTGAAGCTCTACAGACAAGTGGCAGGGCAGAGATTCAGGGGACAGCCAGAGGGCCACAGTCAAGGGAAGGCTACTCCTGGGTGTGGAGCTTGCTGGCTGCCTGCAAGGACGGGGCAGGGAACCTGACCTTGGATGGTATTCTTCCCTCAGGACCCATCCATCCCACCTTGTTTTGTGAAACAGGGTCTCTCATTAGCCTGGAGCTCACAGATTAGGCTAGGCTGGCTGGCCAGTGAACCCCAGCAATTCTCCTGTCTCTTGCCTCCCCAGTGCTGGGATTACAAGCATGCATCTCCATGCCCCGCTTTTTTTTTTAATAAACTATTACATTTCTCCGGGTGTAGTGGGGTGAGCTGAGGATTAGAATTTAGATAATTCCCAGCTCAAAAATTCCAATGAACCTCAACAGTTAAGGAGTACCCAAATTCTTGTCTATAAAGTTAAAGAATTAAAAATCATAGACAAACAGACATTAAAGTATAATGGGAGACTTTATTTAAGGGAATATGGGAGTTTCAGAGTTCTCCAGACACCAGTGTGGAGAATATATGGGAGAGGTTTTAATAAAATCTGTGCTGCTCAGCCAAAAAAAGCAGCAGAAGAAAAGGTATCCAAGGGAAAGGTTTATGTGGAAAGAATCCTGAGCCCCCACTAAGGGCTGGGGTGAGGGACCTTACCTGGAAAAAATGAAAAGTCCTCCTTCTAGAATGCCATGTGGAAAAGAAGACTCATGTTTGTTTCAGGCAAGCTTTTTAAAAGTTTCCCCAGGTAAGTCGGAGAGACAGCTGATTGGTTCATACCTGACCAATTAGTTTTGCATCTAGATTTGGGCTTTGGCTAGAGACACCTCCCACCCAAGGGAGCTGCCTGAACATCACAATCCCCACTCTGAAGAAATAACCCTAACAGCTATTAGGGCACTGGGGTGTGTAATTGAGAGAAAAAAAAGCACCAGAAAGAAGTACATACATGTTTAAGAAACAAGAATTAACAAGAATACCCATTTTGATCCTGTAGGAGGCAAGGCAAAGCTCTGACTGGGGAGGGGTTAAGGAAGAGCTTGGCAGCATTGTGTGTGGTCTCTCTCCTAAACTCCCACATATTCCCCCCCTCTTGAGGACACCCCAACTGCTGTTGGGAAATGGGAATGAAGAAATCTCTCTTATCTATTTCCTGCTGAATAGGACACGAAGTTATGGCAGTTGGGGGTATCTCTCAGAGAGGGGAGGGTCCCTACCTAAGGCCCAAGAAAGAGACCCATCACCATACATCACATTGCCAATATTTTGTCCTGTCTCACTTTGTGAGGCAGGAGGTGAGGTATCTCCCCAGAAGTGGGGAGTATTCCACATAGGGTGTCCAGTGTAGAGTGGTTCAGTGTAGATGGTGTTGGATTGCTGTCCACCGTGGAAACTCGAGATCCATCCCCAGAATTGTTTATTGAATGGCATCGTAGCATCTGATATGGTCTGACATGGTTCCTGTATGGCTTGTAAAGCATGACATATATTAACAGAGTTATTGAGATATATATATACTATATATATGTAATATAGATATATAATATAATAATATAATATATAATTATATAAAATATAATTATATATATAGCATTTAATCTTAATAACAGTACAAGTGTCACCTTGGGCAGCTATGAGGACATTTAGAACCCTGAGATTTGTATGATCATCTTCCTCATCATTTGAATTTTAGAATTAAGGGGAATTCCCTTAGCAGTACCTTTTCCAAAGGATGGAATAAAACACACTAGATGATGATATCATTGGAAAACACTCCAAGTCTGTCTGTATTTAAAAACTTGCAGCCGGGCATGGTGGCGCATGCCTTTAATCCCAGCACTCAGGAGGCAGAGGTAGGAGGATTGCCATGAGTTCAAGGCCACCCTGAGACTACATAGTGAATTCCAGATCAGCCTGGGCTAGAGTGAGACCCTACCTTGAAAAACAAACAAACAAAAAAAACCTTGCAAATTAGTTGAGCATGTAAAGGTGTTTACCTTGTTTTCCCTGTATTGAGGGAAATTTCAAAATACATCTTCCAATCTTCCCTGGGGTGAGCCAGGGACAGAGACTGGTGTCACAAAACCCCTTTAGTGTCGATGGGAACTGTCCAGTATACATTTTATTTTAGGTCCCATTTTGATGGTTTGGAGGCTTATGACATTTAGTCATAGGATTAGGACTATTAATAGTAGGAGCCAACCTGCTTTAGAGCCTTTTTTGTTTTTTCTTTTTTTGAAAGCTGTTAATACTATGTCCTTGGTCATACATTTCTCTCTGAGTGTTTAAGACCCTGTATATAGCCAGGATTTAAACAAGTATGTCTTTTTGGGTGTCACCAATGGCTCTCCAAGGAGGACTTTTTAGACTTGAGAGGAGCACAGTTGCTTCTCTAGCATTGGTGGTGTTCAGTTAGGATGAGTCCTGGTCATGCACTGACCTTGGCTTTCCCTTCGTTGGGAAGCTGGGAGGACTGTCAGTCCTAAGTTGACTCTCCTGTTTTTGATTGTACATTGATCTGTTTCTGGGTCTCCTCATCTTCCTTGTTCAGAAAGACAGGTGACACTCAGAGATTCAATGCAAAACACCTTAGGGTTGTCCCCTCACCTCTTGTGGCCTTGTGACATGGGAACCGAGGCCAAAATGTTAGCCTATTTTGCTCCATGGCTCCAAATGGATTCGGGCTTTACATAGGTAGTTAGAACACTCAGAAAGGAATTTGTATCAACCCTGTAGGATAGATATATCTATCTTGACATCTATAATTGACTAGTAAAGTATATCTAATTAAAGAATGGCATAACATTTAGTCTACTTTGTCTAACCTTTGAGTTTACTTACTTTGGAACAGTTAGGCCATAACTAAAGTATGAAAGTAGACTCATTTTAATTTTTTAAAAATTTCTCATGACAATCAATACAGACAATAGATATTGTTAGTTTTGAAAGCATTTTTAGCAATAAGTCCAAATAAATTGATCTAACCTGGAAGTCGTCAGATCAGGAACAGTCAAGCAATACTGCATCTATGTTTGGAAACACCAATCACCCAGGAGAGTTTGGAGACTCAATTGTAGAGGTTTGAAATCATTTTTTCCTCTGGTGTAGATCATTGTCTGAGCTTGAGGTTGTACCATGAAGTAGGGAATATATCTTAGAGAGTTTATTTAGAGGCAATAGACTTGAAGTATCCAACATAAGACAACTGTTAAAATGAAATCCTAGAGACTCTGTGATTACCCACAATAGAGCAGAGTCTGGTCATTGTTGAATTAGAACAGCTGAGTTCTAATATAACCCTTGGTGAATCTTGTTTTTGAAAGAGAAAACATGTGACAACCAATGTTGTTAGTTTAACTTCAGACATTAATTAAACTGAAGTGCAGTAGAGATTCTTATAAACATAAGACAATTGTATGTTTTACTCGTGACAGAAATTCTATAAAAACTTAACTAAGTTATTTCAACATATTTACCTAACAGGAGGATAGAAGCCACAATGGCTGAAATTAAACCTTTAAGTTATATAAGTCTGAAGAAGACCATTTTTGATAGCATTAGCATGAACAAATAAAAAACATTTTTAAACCCACAATGTCTTTAGATGAGAGCCTTATTTTAGAAAATTAACATGAGTAAGTAACTCTTATCTTAAAAACTCAGTTTTCCCAATAATTAACATATTGATAAAATAAGGAAATATAGCCAGCTTGGATGAGTACCTTAAAGAGTCATTTTTAATCCCTTAAACAATGAACAAATTTAATATTTGTGAGATGTTGATTAGTCTTAATCACAATAGTTAAAACTTAGCATCTAGAATAGAATTTTGGAAGGGCATAGCAGAATTTTCCTTTTGGGACAGTTTCCTTAAACCTGTCCCCCACTATCCACCAAGGAAGCAGTCCTTGGAGGTGTCCCCTTTCCTGAAAGGGGTCCCTTACTTAAGCAACCTTTTCTGTTGATGATGTCTATCTTCCCCTTTTATCTCCCTTGTTTTATTTATTTATTTTTTGATTCCCCTTTGTTCCCTTTTGGCTTCCAATTGTAATAACAGCATTGGACCTCAGAGCAGCTGTTTTAAGCTCTTGGTTGGTTTAATCACCAATTTTTGTAAATTAGCATGTTTTTCTAATTGTCTCCTTGAGTCTTTGTAGAAAGGCAATGGGCAGTTTGTTGTAAAATTGCCCTGTGTTAAGTGGAGACCTAGGGGCTGTATTGGAAGCTGAATGTTCCACCTGAAACAGCATGGAGAAAGAGCAGAAGAGTCTTGAATCAGAATGTGCCCGATTCTGGTTCTTATCTCTGCTGTAAAGAGGGACATCTCCTTAGAACCGGATCTGGGACTAGAGATTTGGGGTGTCCTTTGTACAGGAGCATGGATCCCAAATTTCTAGTTTGTCCTAAATCTAAGAAGACACATAGTGTGCTCTATGTGTTTTCTTGAAGTAAGGAGAGTCCCCTTCAGGAAGTCCATGCCACATCCTAAGGGGACAGTCTCCAAGCTTGGCTTCTCCAGACCCCCCCCCCCCAGCATGGGTCTCATATCATGGCATATGAGAGCACCCGAGGCAGTATGGTTAGGTTTTAAGTGTACAGATTACACATACTCTTGTTTTAGTTCATCTAACTGCTCAGCTGGGGGGTGGATTGGGACCTCATTCCCATTCCTTCCCTTGGTGGGAGTTTGGGATATAGGTCTCCCGTCTGCATGTGTTTCAGGGTGGTTTTGGAACTATGGCTCTATTGCTTCCTTTCTTTAAGGGGAATATATAATTATTATTTTATGTCTAGGGATGTAAGGCATGGTTAAATACCATGTGCCAAGATAAAAAATGTTACACCCAGTAAATCCTAATACCTAGTAGCATCTCCTAAAAAAGGAAATTGAGCCCATTTCTTTGTTGCATCTTTCTCATTACCTTCCTTTTATCACTTATTCATTACATTCTATCATCCTTTCAAGGTCCCTCTGCAATCCTTCCTATATTTCTCTCAGTTACTATTGAGAGAAATCCCTCTTTAATAATGTCCTTACTTAGTACCTTCTAAAATAGCATTCTTTATTTTCTTTCATTTAAGCTCCACTGAAATTCCTTCTTATTAAGCACATCATAACACATCTAGCATTTACAATTTCCTTTTATCCCCATTATATAGAGCCACTGTTGGGACATGAATTGAAAAGGGAAGTAACCATAGAAGGGAGACAACATTGATATCAGGTATTTTTAATAACTCAATTATCTAATTTTCTTAAGAACAGCTACATTCTAGGCAAGCCTAATGGCTGAGCCTGTTTAAATATCCTTTTTCTTTAACCATGGACTGATTGATATAGCTAGGACTAGAGAGTTAGGAGTCACTGAGCCCAAACTGTAACTGGAGTGATTAGGTCCAGTGACAGCAGTTTAGATAGTTTTACAAGCAAAAGAATAGTTGTATTCTGTTTTATATAAAAGTTAGGTTAGAGAATTATTTAGTATTTAAAATTGACTTGTGGTGGTCACTCTTTTCCTAAAGAGTGCTATTATCAGTCCTTTTGAAAGGACCCACAATTAATTTTTTATTAAAAGAGAACAAGCAAATACCTTTGGAAATTAATATATATAATTTTATAATTAGAGCTTTTACCAAAATTTAGAAAAATCCTTTTCTTCCTAAGGATGCCAAATGAGTATAACCATTGATAAGTACCTCTAACCATGGAACAGCCTGATCCTTAACACAGACTTCTATGTAAAACACTTTTTAGGGTAATAAGCAAGCAGAAAATATATAGCATTTACAGTAGTTAATGTCCCTAACCATCAAGCAATAGATGAAAAAACCTTGTCTTTTTCTTTTGGACTCAGTTTACCCATATAATCATGGACCTTAGCACCATAAAGAATATATAAATCTCCTTGTGTTATGATTTCCCTTACATTTGTCATTAACAGAGTGCCAGTCTGGTCCATGAGGAAGCATTGGGAAATATGTCTGTTCCCCATGACCACTACATATAAGTAGGGAGAGGAGAGGAGGGTTTCCTCATGAGGACATACCTGTGCGTGCATATAACACACACACACACACACACACACACATGCTGAAGAGCTTTAACACCTTAGTGTCCTCTCAGTGGTCAAGTTGCTATTCTATTTGTGGTGGTTTGATTCAGGTTTTCCCCATAAACACATGTGTTCTAAATGCCAGATTCCCAGCTGGTGGCAGTTTGGAAACTGGATGTTTGCTGGAGGAGGTGTGTTGTTGGGGACGGGCTTATGGGTGCTATAGCCAGCTTCCCCTTGCCAGTGATTGTCACTCTCCTGCTGCTGTTGTCCACCTGATGTGGGCCAGGAGGTGATGTCCAGCCTCTGCTCAGGCCCATTTTCCCTGCCATCATAGTTTCTCCTCGATTCTCTAAATCCATTCCTGCACAAGCTGCTTTTGGTCAGGTGCTTTGTGCCAATAACAAGAAGGTCACTGCAACACTGTCACACTCCTGTTGTGCTCATGTGTGTTCTGTTATTGTATTTGATTATGTCTTTTTTTAGTTTAGCCAGCTGATTCTTCAGCTCCTCTGATTGCTGGTTTGCCTTTAGCTTATTTACTGTTCTCCCAAAATCCATCTGTTTTTTTTCTCCATTGTATTGAGTCTGATGGTGAAGCTTGCAAGCTGATTCTGCACATTTTCACTTACATTGTCAATTTTTTGCTTTCATTTCCATTAATAATCTGGATATAGAATTCACACAGAGAAGTCCTGAACATGTCATCTGCTCCAGGGCTTTCATCTGTGCTCTTTCTTTGATATTTTCATTCTTGACTTCCATAGTGGGGGTAGGTGAACTTGGTGTGGGGCTCTCCGCCTGTGTGTTCTTCTTGCATAGTGATCTGCCCATGTTCAGTTGAGAGATAGCTTTTACTTCAGCTCTCAACAGAAGTGGGGACCTTGCTCAAGATTGTGGCAAGGACTGGTGAGATTTTGACTCGTGCTCTGTTCCTCTGGTGTCAGGAAGTGTGGGGCATGTTCAAAACTTCAGCAGCAGTAATAGCAGGGTTAGTGGGCAGGGTTGTAGGGTGCCTTGTGGGGAGCCAAGGCACAGGTCTTTCATCTGTCCTCGCCTAGGGTCTGTGGTCTGAACATGCAAGGGCAGTGGGAGGTTGGCACAGGTCCCAAACCTTGCCTCATCTGGAATCAGGGGTTAGTAGGCGCAGCTGCAGGTGCACAGGCTGGAGAGGAGCAAAGTGGCTGCTTGCTTACCTGGCCTGCAACCTGGAGTCAGTGGGCTTGGTCTTGGGGTGCACGGGCTGGTAAGTCAAGGCTCCCTCACCTGGCCTTGCCTAGGGTCTGGGATCTGAACATGCAAGGGCCTACTTTATCTTTTTATTTGACATCTGTAGCCTTGCTACAATGCCTCATGACTCTGATGAGACCATGTGGTTTCAGTAAGAGGACATGGGCTTCTGTGGCTATGTTGGCTGCTCCCAAATCATGTTGGCTAGACACCGACTTACTGGCATTTTGGTTGCCATCAAAATATTGGAGAAGGACAAGCTATTCCATGAAATTGAGTTTGAGGGGGACTTTTTGAAAGCCCAAATATTATAACCTTGTTTCAGATAATTGAGACAAAGGAGAAGATCTACCTGGTTCTTGAACTGTGCACGAGATTGCTCAATCAGCTCATCCAAAAAGAGAACTACCTGAAGGAGGACGAGGCCCACAGAATCTTCTGGCAGGTCCTGCAAGCTATTTGCTACTATCACGACCGTGGGATCGCGCATTGCGACATCAGTCCAGCAACATTATGCAGGAGTCCATGGTAAAGGTAAACGTCATTGATTTTGGAATGGCCACCTGATTCAGGCCAGGGGGAAAGTTTACCTATCGGTGTGGTGGTTACACATATCTTTCACCAGAACTTTACCAGCATCAACCCTATGATGCTACAAAGAAGGTTATATATTGCTTGTGTATTTACTGTATCACATGGTCACTGGCAGGAAGCCACTTGGAAATGATTCCACATTGTGGGACTTAGAGGATTCTGGCTGGGGAATATGAGGTGTCTCATCAGAGATGAGCTGGCAAAACTAATTAAGTCTGTTAATCATTATGGACCCAGATCTGAGGCCCCCAGTGAAACAGCTGATGACAAATGTGTGGCTCCAGCAAGGAGAGGGTGTTCCTGTCATCATGAGGAGAGCCTCCCCAGAAGGCTGGACCCTGACATGGATCCTGGCAGTCATGAGGATTATGGGTTTTGATTCACATGGAACAGGTCAGTCTATTTTGAAAAGGAAATATGACCAGTCAATGGCCACACACCTCCTTATCCAGTACAGGGCAGCATGCATAGGAGGCGGGGCACGGGCCCAGACAAACCAGTGTTGCCTGGGACGATGCCTTTATCCATCACCAATCCTGCTGCCTTCCCTCTCCGCCAGGAGAGGAGAGAAACTGTGCCTGTCCTTCAGGCCATTCTTTACTCTTACAAGTGCAAGAGTCTGAGGAGTCAGCACCCAGAGCAGAAGCCAGGCAGAAGTGTCAGCTTGCCCAATATACCCCTGCCCTGTCCTTAGACTATGCCCGCTGTCTCCCCAAACCTCAAACGCCTATGCCCCATGACTGCTCCAGGCACCCTGTTCCCCAGCTATATTCTGGAGTTGCCAGAGAGCATGTCCAGCTTCCAGACCCCAAGAGATGCCTACAGAGACCTCTAGCCAGGGTCCCCCTGGCCATGGGGGCCATTTGCAGCATCTAGAAAAGACATCAAGTATAGATGTGCAAGAAAAGAAGCCTGCAGAGACCTCTAGCTGGGGTCCCCTTGGCCACGGTGGCCGTCTGCAGCACCCAGAAGAGACATCAAGCATAGACATGCGAGAAGCCTGCAGAGACCTCTAGCTGGGGAACTCGTGGGCAAGGGAGCAGCCTGCAGCACCCAGAAGAGGCCTCAAGCACCTATGGGACAGAAGAAGGTCCTGCATCACCCTTTAGCCAGGGTCTCCAAGGCCCAGGGAGGCCTGTAGCCTATCTTTCTCCACCCAAGTGAGGCCACTTGGACTCTCTAGGCTGCCATTGTGTCCTGGAAAGAGAGAACAGTGGCTTCCCTTCCATGGACACCGAGTAGTTGGATCCTGCCAGCTCCTTCCCTTGTAGTCATATATAGCCAGTCATGTCTATATTGGAGGTTGCTGGGCCTATGAAGAGGTCAAAGCAAGGTCACAAGGCCCAAGTCCCTCGGCCTGGCACCTGAGGTGCCCCATGTGGCCTGGGCACCCAATCTGCTTTGAATTTCCTTTAAGGTCCCCCTTAGTCCACTGTGCTTCAATGCCACCTCTGATTATAGTCTCTCCATCCGTGTCCCCATACCCTTTAGGGTCTTCAATGAATACCCAAGGCTCCTCTGTCCACACCAGACATCCATTAGTTCTATGTTGAAGATTTGTCACTTGTTAACCTTTACGCTACCTGGCCCCTGGGGAAAGGACCTGTTTGCAGTCCTTGTGGTGTCTACCTGTGTGATCTTGTAATGGCTTCCTCTGCCAGATCCACAGTGGGATCCTCCTGGGATCCTTCTCCCTCTTCTACACTGCCCCTCCCCGCAAAACACCCAAGGTGCATCTCAGAAGTTGGTCTGCAGGTCCCTGGCTCAGTAGGACTGGAGGTCTTCTTCCTCTTCAGGTCTAGACAAACAGATCTCAGCCAGAAGCCTCTCGCACTGCCTCAGTTCCACCTATGTGTTCCTTTCTCTGATTTGGCCCCAGAAGCCAAGGACACTCCAGCTCCTAGCTGGTCACCTGGTTCAGGCAGAGATGGAAGTTAACCACAAACTGCCCAGACAGGGGCTGGTATGGCTTGCAGGCCCAAAGCAGACAATTTCCCTTCTCATGGGAAAGCCCACTTGGGCGCCACAACCCAGCCCTCAAGAATTAGGCCAATGACAAAGAAGGACATCTTTTCCCAAACTCTTAGTGCCTCAGTGCTTACAAAAGTAAAGTTTGCAGTGAAAATTGAGGAAAAGGGACTGTGGCCCTGCCTCCTTTTCCAGATGGCAAACCCTTGGAAACTTCCTGTGTTCTCTGACGTCATCATCTTCATCATCATCCATGACATGGCACGTAGTAACAATTTCTCCTGGGGTAGCCATGATGTCCCCTGGGGCCTTAGAGCAGTGGCACCACCTGCATTCTTTCCAGAGACCTCTCTTGGGCTGCTGAGACATAACCAGGCATTACCAGGACTAAAAGCCACACCACTGGTCTGACATCAAAGGCTTGGGCCAGCTGCCCTGACCCTCTCAATTCTTCCCTTTCATCCCATGCCTTTCATCCCCAGTACTCAGGAGGTAACCTCGAAGGCTTGCTGGATTAAAGGCCACCCTGAGACTACGTAGTGAATTTCAGGTCAGTCTGACCTAGAGTGAGATCCTACCTTGAAAAAGCAAGAAACAAACAAAAATCCTAATCTCTCTCTCTCTCTCTCTCTCTCTCTCTCTCTCTCTTTCTGTGTGTGTGTGTGTGTGTGTGTGTGTGTGTGTGTGTACATGTAGATTCACATAAGTGCAGGCACATGTGTGCCATGGTACACGTGGAGGTCAGAGGGCAAGCTGGAGTGTGGGTCCTACCTTGTCTGCCAGGCTCATTGGCTCATGAGCTTCTGGGGATTCTCCTGCCTCGGCCTCCCCTCTTGCCACAGGAGTCCTTGGATTGTAGACAACGCCAACATGCCAGCTTCTATGTGGGTTCTGGGGACCCAAACTCAGATTCTCATGCTGGCACAGCAAGTGCTTATCATCTCCCCAGCCCTCTATCTGACCTCTGATGCTAAGGTCAGCTAGTGGGACAGAAACCTTCTAGAGACAGGTCACTGTGAGAGCCTAGGTGGGGCAAAGGCCACAGGGCTCTGCTCTTGCTGATCCAGGTTTTCTCTTTGTGAAACACGACATCACGGACATGTTTCCCATGATTCAAGAATAGACCCCACTTCTCTGTCTCATAGTCAACAAAACCTAGAGCACCAGGATACTTGGTTTTGACCAACTAGATTCCTTCCGTGAACTTCCCTGAACTGTCTCTCACGAAAGTTACTGACAGGTGTGTGTAGGAAAAGAAGCAGAGAGGGAAGGAATAGAAAGGAAGAATGGAAGAGAAGGGAGAAGGGAGAGAGGAAGGAAAAAGAGAAGGATGGATGGAAAGGGAAAGACAGTGACAAGTTACAAGCAGGCTTCACATTCCCTTAATTATACTGGTGCCAGACATCACTAATTGATCACAGTACTTTTTTCCTATGAGCCAGAACTCACAGGCCCTGGACCAATGCTATGAAAGTGACGATGCCTATGTGTCATGGGTTTTCAGTAGGGGTTGGGGGGGAAGGAAAAGAAAGAAAAGGAAACTAATTCTTAAGTTCTCTTAGGAACAGGAGCTTGCAGTTATTCAGTCAAATGAGTTCTGGAAACCTCCATGTTGCCCTGCTTCCTGGTGACTCACAGTTTTCTGGAGACAATGAAAAGGCCTGTGGAATCCTGGCAAACTTGGTTGCATCCAGTGAGTTGCGAACGCACACGTCTATGAAGCCCAGCTTCTGTGAGAAAGCAAAGAACAGCGACTTGAAATCCAGGTTTGGAACAATGTCTAGACCCTGGGCTGGTGACTAAAATCCACAGGCTCAACTGGGTTTCCATCTGTTTTTACAAATGTTTTTGGGACTGAGGGATTGTCTATGGTGGTTTTCTGACTACAGAGTTGAGTAGTCATGGTAGAGGCTACACAGCAGATAATACTATCTGTCCCTTTAAGGAAAAATTTATAACTTTGGGCTTCAGACCAAGACCTAAGGGAGAGAGTTTTTAGAAGCAGGCTTGTGAGTGGTAGGCTGTCCGCCCATTTTCACACCACAGGAGCATTTTCAATGAGGAAGGAAGTGATGATAAAAATTTATATATCTCATGTCTACAGTCCCCACAAGTTCCCAGAACCTGGGTGTCTCCAGAAGGCCTGTTCTTGGACCAGGTACAATTCTTGTCCTGTTACAGTTAGCTAGAAGGGGGTGCCATGGTGGGAGTCTCCAACTGAGAGCATGAAGGACATTGTTTCCAGGCAAGGCTGGCTGGTGAAGGCAAGAATAGGCCAGGCTTTGGAGGTCACTAATGCTAAAGGAAATAAACATGGCTGGAGAGCTTTTGAACCTGTCCACATGCCTAGTTTCATGCAGGATAGTTCTGGAGTCACTTGTTCCTGCACAGGCAGAGGGCAGGGGGCTGTGAGAACCACCCTCCAGAGGCCTCTCATCTTATAGTCAAGAAGGCCAATGGAGAGGACACCATGGGCCTCTCTGAGTCTCCACATGCTTGTCACTGTCTGAGGTGTTGTGTGCTCAGTCTCTCCCTTCAGCTTCCTGTGCTGACAGCACTCACAGGGAACTTCTCAGCAAGAGGACAATTCTGGCAGGGACACCCGGTGGGTCCCAGGAACCTCTGCCAATGTGAGAAGTGTGACTGCCACACTGTCCTTCAGGCCCCTTTGCAAGGATCCTCTGTGGCTGTCCAGCACCACCCCTCATTGGAGCTGCCCTCTCCAGCTCCTTCCTTTGTAAGGCCTCACCCTGCATCTCATAGGATAGTGGGGTACAATCCACAGACAGGTGACTTCTTCACTTCTGGAGGATGGGAAGTCCAAGATGAAGGCTCTGTTCCTGCTGTGTATCCACATGGTGGCTGGGGAGGGGGCACTAATTCCAACTTGGGAGCATCATCCACGTGACCTAAAGGTCCATCTCCTCATACCATCCCCTCAGCAAGTTAGGATTCAAACACATTGGTTTTGGAAGGACATGAACATTTTCATTCCAAGCCCCAAAGCTGAGTCTCTGTAACCATCTCTCTGCCTCATCAGCTTGAACACCCACTAAGTGGACAGTACAGAGAGACAGGAGCTGGAAGGACTCCTAGCAGCCACAGCAAAACAGGACACGTAAGTTACAAGTCCGCAGTGCGTGGTGGTTCAAGCCTTCAATCCCAGCACTCCAGAATGAGGTAGGAGGATCACTTGACTTTGAGGTAAGTCTAGGCTATAAATAAGTTCCAGGTCAGCCTGGGCCAGAGGGAGACCCTGCTTCAAAGAAACAAAAAGGTTGTTGGTGATCAGCCTTTCCCCAGAGGGGTCAGTGAGGTCTGGGGGCCTTCTCACAGTGATGTCAGTGTCCATCTTCTTTCAAGTGGGCATCGTGTTCCCAGCAATGAACACAACTGGAGGTCCATTGTCTGTTCCCTCTGGTAGCCTGCCTGCCCCCAGCAAGGTCCGTGAGCTCTTGTGGCCTGTTCACAGTTCCAACACCTTCCTTCTGGTGGCCAATATGCTCCCAGTGAGGTCAGTAAGGTCAGACGGCCTGCTCACAGTGAGATCAGTGTCCATTATCCCTCATTGGACAGCCTGCCCCCGTGAGGTCAGTGAGGTCAGGAGTCTGCTTCCAGTGAGGTCAGTGTCCATCATCCCTCATTGGACAGCCTGCCCCATGAGGTCAGCGAGGTCAGATGGCCTGCTCACAGTGAGGTCAATGTACGTCTTTTTTATGTTCATTCTGCTCCCAGTGAGGTCTGGTGGTGTGCACACTTTATTTTCAGTGCGTGTGTTCCCTCTCATGGCCTGCCTGCCCCCAGTTAGGTCTGTGAGGTATGGTGGTCTACTCACAGCAAGGCCAGTGACCACCTTCCCTCTGGTGGCCATCCTGCTCCCAGTGAGGTCAGTCAGGTATGTTGGTCTGCTAATAGTCAGTTCAATGTGTTTCTTCCCTCCAGTGACCACCCTGTTCCCAGAGGATTCTGGGAGGTCTGGTGCCCTGTTCATAGTGAGGTCAGTGGCCATCGTCCCTCTCATGGCCTGCCAGCCCCCAGTTTGGTCAGTGAGGTCTTGTGTCCTGCTCACACAAGGTCAATGTGTATCTTCTCTCTGATTTCCAGCCTGCCTCCAGTGAGGCCAGTAAGGTCTGGTGGTCTGCTCACAGTGGGTCCATGTCCATTTTCTTGTTGATGACTAGCCTGTTCCCAGTGAGGCCAGTAGAATCTGGTGGCCTGCTCCCAGTGAGGTAAGGTGGTCTGCTCCCAGTGAGGTCAGTGTCCATCTTCTCTCCTGTCCCAAGAGGGTCACTGAGGTCTGTTGGCCTGCTCACAATGAGTTTGGTGTCCATTTTCCCAACTGTCCCCACAGGGGTCAGTAAATCTGGTGGCCTTCTCACAGTGAGTTCAGTGTCTCCTGTCCCGAGGGGTCACTGAGGTATGGTGGCCTTCTCACATTGAGTTCAGTGTCCATCTCCCCTCCTGTGCCCTGAGGAGTCAGTGAGGTCTGGTGGCATGCACATAGTGAGGACCATGTCCATTTTCCTCCCTCTGGTGTCCAATATGCACCCAGAGTGGCTGTTGATATCCGGTGGCCTGTTCAGAGAGAGGTCAGTTTCTGTGGTAGTTGAATGGATGTCACACAATAGATTCAAGAGTTCATTAAAGTTTTTCTCCAGCTGAATGGCTGGAGGGAGTTTCAACTTTGGCCTGTTATCTAGGGTCCAGCCATAAAGTTTTTCCTGGGTGCCTTTGGAATTCCAGTTCTACATATGTAAAGAGCAGTCGGAACTCAAGCCTGGGGTTCCTGCTGTGTTTGGCAGTTTGAGTGTGCTTGCTTGAGGTCTGGGGATGGTCTTTCTCTCTCTCTGCTTGGGCCTGTGAAAGGGGGCCAGTCTCTTTCACCATTATGGAACTTCCCCTGATCTGTAGCTTCAACAAATCCTTTTGTTCCAGAACTTTGCCTGGTTTGGAGGTTTATCCCAATGGTGTGTGGCTGACCAAGACAGTGTCCAAGTCCTTTCAGGTGACCATCCAGTTCCCAGTGAGGTCTATTTGTCAGTTTACTGTGTGTTTACTGTATGTTCAGTGTCCATATTCCCTCTGATGGCCTG
The DNA here is from genome assembly GCA_004024765.1 of Zapus hudsonius. Taxonomy (NCBI): domain Eukaryota; kingdom Metazoa; phylum Chordata; class Mammalia; order Rodentia; family Dipodidae; genus Zapus; species Zapus hudsonius. The sequence goes on along the minus strand of PVHP010009404.1, from coordinate 853 downwards.
TCTGCTCCGAGGGAGGTCAGGTCTAGGGGCCTGCTCACCAAGGATTTAGTGTCCATCTTTGCTCTGGTGGCCAGACTGCCCATAGTGAGATCAGTGGGGTCTGGTGGCCTGTTCCAAGAGAGGTCAGTGTCCATGTTCCCTCTGGTGGCCAGCTGGCTCCCAGTGAGGTCAGTATCCATCTTCCCTCTGGTGGCCTGCCTGCCTCCAATTAGGTCAGTGAGGTATTGTGGCCTGCTCAGTGATGTCAGTATCCACCTACTCTCTGGTGGCCAGCCTGCTCCCAATGAGGACATTAGGTTATGGTGGCCTGCTCACAGTGCGGTCAGAGTCTACCTTCCCTCTGGTGGCCTCCCTGCTTTCAGCCTTTTCTTCTTTTTCCTTCTCCACTGTTCCTGACCCACCCACCATAGGTACCAATACACACCCCACTCAGGTACCAGTGAGCAGCCCACCCCAGGTACCAGTATGTGTCCCCCCATCCCCCCCAGACACAGAAGAAGAAAAATTCCAAACCAAACTGACAAACAAGAACTCCACTCTCAGATGCCAAGCATGGCCTCTCAGCTTCACCAAATTCACTCACCTCTACTCACTCTCACAATGCGGTACAAAGACACCATCATCCACACAGGATAATGACTTATGTCTTCCCAATAGCACTCACTACCAACCATGCATGCTCTGAGTTCCTAACAGAACTTACACACACCACATTTTTTATAGGAAAGCAGAGGTAGGAGGATCACAATGAGTTCAAGGCCAGCCTGAGACCACATAGTGAATTCCAAGTCAGCCTGGGCTAGAGCGATACCCTACCTCCATAAAACAAAACAAAAAACAACAACAACAACAA
>PVHP010009403.1:0-50449 GCA_004024765.1 Zapus hudsonius | reverse complement strand
GGGGGGGGGGGACCAAGAAGAAGCACAGAGGACAGGGAGCGTGGCTGGGCCACCTGCTCCCCTCATTAGCATGGGATGAAATGGCACAACTGATTGGCCCAGAGAGAAGGGGGGGGTGCTGGGAACAGACCGGAGGGTTAAAGATGCTCCCGAGCGGGCTTGAATTCCATCCACCTGCTGCCTTCATTAGCCTTGACTCAGTACCAGGCGATGGACTTGGCACTTAGAGAGGAGCAGGAGCCCAGCCCCCAAAGACTCAGAATCCTGTGGGAGCCCCACATACAGAGAAACAGCTTCTTCAAACAATGCATGTCAAGCTGATGAATGCTCCAGTGAGGACGAAACAAAGAACCATAGGAACCCAGAGAGATAGATAGGCTGCAAAGATAGTTCAGCTAGAAATTCACCCGTATAGCGGAAAGTTGGGGAACAAAAGTTTCTAAGACCTTGTATTCCTTATTCAAATCCATTGTGACCTACCCACTAGATGCCAGGTACATGAATAGATAGATTCACCTAGTTCCTGCCCTCTCAGACTCTAAGACAGACTCAAAGGCCATGGGAAAGAATGTGTGGTGAGATGTTTGCTTGCCAAACCCACCATGGGAGAGAGAGAGAGCCTGGCCACATGGAGATCTGAACCGTTCCCAGGGAAGCTGCAATTTGTAATGAGGCTTCAACCCGCCAACACAGGAGGGCAATGCGGATGGAAGCCTCGGGAGCCAGGCAAGGTGGCAGGGCCATACATAGTGATTGCCTTCTTTTGCTAAAGGCTTGACGACAGAATACTCTGCAGTGGTATCTGTTGCCCCTTTAATATGGAGGGTCACTTGGAGATCGTCTCCTTGCCCTGGAAGGAGTCCTCCATCAGACCCAGGGCTCCGGGACAGTGCCAAGCAATAAGAAGATGCCCCTGCCCTTGGCTCACTCAGCACAAGCCCATTAGACCCCCAAATATTGTCACTGCCACCATTTCCCGCCCCCACACAGAGTTCACATTTTGACAGAGCAAACCTGGTCATGTGAATGAAGGCAACATTTATTACGTCAGAATGGGCTCCTTTGAAATATCTCTCCACACTGGGCTGAAGTTTAGCTTCTCCCAGCAAAGCTTTCTTTCACATAGAAATTTAAACTGACAAGTTCTATCGTTGAGGAAGTCTCCAAACCTATCAGAGACTAGACTGTTACCACACATCCAAAGCACTCACAATTATTACAGGAAATAGTCATTGTTAAATATTTAGCAGCTGTAGCTCCCTAATGACTCCTAACAGGTACCATTCCTACCTTGGTTCTGTTCCTGTGATTCATTCACATAGTCTAATATCCACATGGGTAATTCCCTAAATTATCCCAAATGAGGGTCAGCACATTCCATGTGCAAAGTAAACAGTCCTGCGTCTAATAACGTGAATAATTTGAGTATTAAACTCTTTGCATTTAGCCCCCAATAAGAAGGGGTATGAATACTTTCTATACAGGAAATGAAGACCCAGAGGTGCTGAACAGCTATTCACTGTGCTTCCTCCATGCGCCACCCAGGCTCTGTGCCCTGCAGGAGATCCAAACCCACCCACAGGAAAGACAGACTGGCGCTTAGAGCAACCCATTTTAACGTCCAGAGTATGATCTGAATGTATCCTCCAAAGTCCATACATTGGAAAGTTATTCCCCAAAGCAACAGTGCTGGGGGGTGGGGTCTTGAAGAATGGATGAGTCAGGTCTCTGCCTTGAAGAAAACACATGTAAATTGCAGCCATTATTAATGAGGGAGTTCATTTATTATTGTGCAAGTTTGCTACTAATAAAAGGATGATTTTTAGATCTCTCTCTCTCTCTGTGTGTGTGTGTGTGTGTGTGTGTCCTTCATTATGTTACGATACAACAAGACAGCCCTCACCACATCTTAGACTTCACAGCCTCCAGAACTGTGAGCCAAATACATTTGTGCTCATTACAAATTCCCAAGTCTCAGGGATTCTACTATAACCACACAAACTAAGACAGAATCAAAACGAAATAGGCAAGCTTGGAGCTTGGCAGGATGAGGCTGTGCAGCACCCATCCTGAGCTCAGAAGGGGGTTTCACCACCAAAGAGCCCTTTCCTGCCACCACTTTCTATGCTGTCTGTGAAACTCAGCTCAGTGTCACTTCCTCAGGTCCCATTGGTGCTCTGGGCCTCTCGTGCCCTCCTGCCTCTTGGCTGAACACTGCTTGATTGTGTCAGGGCCCACCACTTTCTATAACTGGAGTGTGCGCTTCTTGAGAGCAGAGACCAAGTCCAGGCCTCTAGGAGTGTCAGCTTCTTGCAAGGAGCCAGGCATACTTTAAGCTCTCAACAACACTTTTTGGAATGGATGGATTAATGAATTAATGATTTAGGGAACTTATTCCTGTATTCGTTTCTACCTCTTTGTGGAAAGTTTCTAGATTTTTGGAAGTCCAGTAGAAAAATCAATGTTTCTGCCTCAGAGTGTGTGATCACGTTGAGTGTGGACATCACTGTCAAACATTGGTGTCATCGGGATGCTGTCAAATGCTGCCATTCTCCCAGAGTGGCAAGTCTCTTGCTGCACAGACAAGTGAGTTTTGGAGTCCTGGGTGCCCCATCTGCAATTCCTCGGCCACCATGCATCAGGCAGTGTACTGGGCCCCTGTTTGTCTGGCCTTTCTCAAATGCCTCCTTCTCTTGAAGCAACTATGGCAACATGTTTTATGTAATACTACCTGTTCAGAGCTATGAGTTCATCTTCTAGACGTGAATTGAGCCTCGTGAGTAACTTGATCAAAACAAAGTTCTGATGTTCTCCAGGTGGGCTGTATTGAAACCTTTTTCAGAGGGTTGGAGAGACGGCTCAGGGTAAAGTGCTTGCTGCAGAAGAACATAAGTTCAGCACCTTTGTAAAAGCCCAGTACATGTACCTGTAATCCCAGCACAGGGGAAGTAGAGACAGAATTCCCAGGACTTACTAACTAGGTAGTCTAGCTGAATTGGTGAGTCCCTGATTCAGTGAGAGACCTTGTCTTAAAAACAATAAGTTGGGGAATGATTGAGGAAGATACCCAATGTTGACCTCTGGCACACATACCTACATGCACACATGCACAGGCAAAAGGGAAAAAAAAAACTTTGAGATACATCATGAATTATTTAGCCCATGAATGTAAGCAATGCAGGCACACATAAGGAAGGGATTTTTAGCTGCGTTCTCTTCATATATATTGCAGTTTTCCATTGTCTGACCCAATTCATCAGCTGGACTTAATTCTTTTCTGACATCATTTTTTATATTGTTACCCCAGTTCCAAAATCTTATTTTAGTGGAAAATGAATCCATTGTTAACCTTTCAGAACTTCATGTGGCTAATTTCTTCTGCTTCCAAGGTTTGATTTGCTCCTCAACTTTGGCCAGACTCTAACTTTTGATATTCTGATTCAACTTGATTTTAACCTATGCTTCAATAAAATGTGTTTCCCCAAAACTTCACAGCCTGCCAACATGTGCCCAGAGTATGACATGAAAGGAGCTGGATCAGGGTCAGTGTACGAAGTATGAGGACCTCCCTCCTTGTATTGCCACCAGGGAGAGGTAGTTAATCTAGAACTTCCCACAGCCCTAGAGCACAGAGGACCAGAAAGCTGACCTCCTTGTCTTCAGAGATAAACGAGGGTGTGATGACCTCCAAATTTCCATGATGCCTGCTGCCTTTCCAACAGGGTCTTACTCAGACAAGTGGCCAGCCACAGCCTGGATTAACTCTAGATGGGCGAGATGACAGGGGCCATGGGAGAGACAAGAAGGCACAGAGGAAAAAACATTGGCTTTATGTCAACTCTGGCTTTGAATTGTCCCACCACTCAGAGGTAGCAGGTCATTAATGATAATGATGATGACAGGGCATCCGGGGCTGGGGAGATGGCTGAGTGGTTAAAAGCACTTGCTGCACAAGCCTGATGACTGGAGTTTGGATCCCAAAACCCATGGAAGCTTGGCACAAGTAACAGCTGTATCTGTAATCCCAATGTGCCTTTGGCATTAGGAGGCAGGGTTAAGAGAATCCCAGAGCACACAGGCCTGCTCATCTGGCAATCACGGTGGTAAAACACCATGTAAAACCCTGTCTTGAACAAAGTGGTAGATGAGGACCAACTCCTTGAGCTCCACAGGCTTACTGTGGGATTCATGTGCCTCCTGTACACACACACACACACACACACACACACACACACACACACACACCAATAACAGCAACAACAATAATAGTAGGATCTACCCAACAAGAATGTGTGTGTGACAATTAAGATTACATGATTAGGACACCAGAGCCTGGAACAATTACCATGTACATATACTCATTTGTCCACCACCATCTCTCTGTATCTAGACCTATCTCTGAGCAGTTATCAGCCTCTTGGAAGCAGATACTATTCCCGAGTCATCCCTTCACCCATAGAGAAGGCGCCAATGGTTTCATGTTGTTCAGTTTGCACTCGATTCCAACTTGCTGTCATTTACAAAGAATTTAATTAGTACAAGACATTACTAGACAAAAACATGGGCTTCACTTCTCTCTTTCCATACTAGGATTCCTGGGATTGTTTTTAAACCTCCATCCATCTTCTCACTTCTTGGGAAAGCAACTGTAACCCAAAACAGCAAGAGGCTTGGAGACCAGCCTGACAGAGTTCCCTCAGTATGTGTGTAATGTGATATGCATGCAAGCTATGAGAGAGGGAGAATAAGAGAGAGAGAGAGAGAGAGAGAGAGAGAGAGAGAGAGAGAGAGAGCAACAGTGGGCTGTCAAAGTGAACAACTGACTTGTAATTACTGATTACAAGTGCTCCATACATCACTACGGACCATACTGCACCAGTAGCTTGATTTGGGCATGTTGGAGGCAAGCATTATCCACATGCATCCAATCAAAAGGGAATTCTGCCTTCAAGCACAGAGATGGTTGATGTCAAGGTAAATTTCTTGGTTGGAAATGGATGGGAAATAGTTCCAAACATCCACTTAATGACCTATGGGAATGATACATTCAGCAGAAAAATGCATTACAGGCATTTTTTTTTTTTGCAAAATGCCTAAGTGTGGAAAACATGTGCAGTGCTGCAAAAGGATGGGTGGCAAGGGGTGTCCCTGTCTTGACGGGGGGGGGGGGGGGGGGAGGCAGCAATGAGACAAAAGCATGAAGTGAGTCAGGCCTATCAATGCTGGGATAGAAGCTTGTATCCATAATGGGAGCAAAGAGAGAAATGGTCAACTCAAGTCTGACAATCACTATACAAGCAGAATCCATTTTTTAAATGAATCAAATAAAAGTTCAAGTTCATTTAAAACCACATTTGGTCGCTGTTCCCAACCGAAACCAATTTGTGAAAACCATGAGAATACATACCTGGCTGACCCCTGATCTATTACTAAAGTTGTAAGCTGCACAGGGCAGATGCAGAGGCAAATGCACAGGCCAGAGAGCAAAGTGCCTGTCTCCTGTCAGTTTATTAGAGGAGGGTGGAGTCTGTTCAGTTCTCCTAGACTCCAAGGCTCTGTCTTTCCTCATTCCACTAATGTATTTTCTCTAGTTAATCTGCTAACCCTACTGGGTGAGCACAAAATACCTGGCCTCACATAGAAGACACACCCTCGAGGATGCCAGCACCTGAGTCCTGATGTGGATCTTCAGCTGCCAGCTTCTAGGTGCCTCCTCTTTCCCCATCATTCAACGTCAAACCTCCCTTCAATAAGGCTCATCCTGGAGGAGACAGCTGGACCAGCCTCGGAGCCTTCTGCTCCACCAAAGTCGTGTCACTTCTTTGATTAAGCAGTGTGACTTCTAAAGTTCCTCCCACATGTGCTTGTAGGGTGTACACTTAAAGTATCCTTAGACACTTGAGCCAACCAGGAAGACATCTGTGATGGTTAAGTTTTGTTGTCAGCTTGAGCTTTTTAGTAATCCTGGGTGGGTCTCTGATGTTCACAGGAAGGAAGCCCTCTCAGTAGAGGGCAGGATGTAAGACAGCTCAAGAGAACTAAAAATGAGCATCCCTTCCTGGGAGGGCAGTGCAGGAAGGAAATTCCAGAGACTCAGGAAGTCAACAAGTCTGGGATAGGATTGGGAGACCCCACCCTAAGGCTATAGAAAGAGGAAGGAAATCTCTCTCCCCCTGCCCCTTTGCTGTTGTTTGTATAGTGTTGGTGATGGTTTTTCCCTCTCTGCTTGGACCTGTGAAAGGGGACCAGCCTCTATCACCATAACAGAATTTCCCCTGAATCTGTAGCTTCAATAAATCCTTTCCTCCCATAACTGTGCCTGGTTTGGAAATTCATCCAGCGGTATATGGATGATTACAACAGCATCTATTTGCTCCCAGCTTTTATCTCTGAGCCAGTGATCCTCTGCCTCTTTACTATTTTTAACTTCTGTCAGTCCATTTCGGACTGATGATACAATTATCATCCCTGACGCAGGCAAGCATAAGGAATAGCTTGACAGCCTGGAACTCTCCTTGCCTTGGACAGGAAACACACACCTTTCTGCACAGTGCACTTGAGCTACCTGTTGGCAACCTGGGCAGAGCTGTATGCACACCTCAATCCAAATAAGGAAATAGTTTTCTCCTCCCCTAGCAACCATTGTTTGTAACTGGTTCCTTTTCAAACATGTTTTTAGATCTATCTGGGATCATCCAGCCTGGACTGGTTTTAGGGACATGCACAATAAGACAAACTGTGTCCCCTACATGAACTTTTAGGGAAAACCCCCTGTTACTATCTTGTGCTATGTATAACTGGGCATACCTATGATTGAAATCCAGTGTATTATGGGAAGGGACATGCAGGATAGAAAAAAAATGTCATATAACCTAAACCTGTCAGCCAAACAGAGGACACCCTGGGCCCTTGGGTGCTCTCCATTCAGGTCACCTGCTGCTCTGTTAGCAGTGTACTATCACTTTGTCCTCAGTGATGGTTTTTAATGCTTTCAGTTTATGTGTACCTTTTCCAATTCTTTGAATAAGGTGCCAAGAACATGGAAACACCCAGAGACCATTACTAACATCCCCCAGAGCAATTGCCTCAACCTACAGATTTCTATTTGTGACTGAAGCATATTTTTAAAATTTCCATTAAAAAAATGAGCAGATTCCTCCAAATTGTATCAGATAAACACATGCCACTCTCAGGTAGAACCAGAGCTTTGGAAGAGGGCTTTGAATTTCACCTTCTGAAATGAGGGTGTAGGTCAATTATACTGCACTTAGCAGTGTGCAAGGCCTTCACTTCCATCCAGAGCACCAAAACCAAAAAAAAAAAATAAAAAATAAGAAAGTGTCATTCTTCCATGAGCCACCGGTGCATATCAGCCACTGATCCATCCCAGATCGAGGCTATTCTGTATGTTACATTCTACTGTATTCACTCATCTGAATGAAAATGTATGGAAGCGATGAAAAACACCATATGGCAGCTGTATGTTGAACTGCTATAGATTTTAATGGTTAGCTCAATAGTCAAAAACTGGTAAAAAAAATAAAAAATAATGATGATGATAAGCTCTTCCAGAAGGAAAGACCGTGGTGGCCAGAGGGACGTGAAACTGTGAAACCAAGACCTCAGAAGGAGGGGCACTGAGTGAGCAATCAGGAATCCTAAGGTCACAAGTCATGACACCTCAGTGGGGTGAGAAAGTGTCAGAATGTAATCCCCTCAGGAGGCAGGCACCTCCTTGGAAAACCATAGCTGTGACCTGCTATTCCTAAAGTGTCCTTTTCCTTCAGTTCTACAGAACTTGTCATATATCATTATGTCATTTCATCAACAAGCTTTAAATTGATAGCAATAAATTTTAAAGCATTTTAGAGCAACAGCCACATTTTGTCATGTTAATGATTATGTCAAAGAAGTTCACCTTGCCTTCCTCCTCTGTTACCTACGAAACCATATTCTTTCCCTGTCAAAAGCCTCATATCTGCAGAAGTGGGGGACCTGGCTAGATAGTCAAGCAAGGCTGAAGCCCTGAGGTGTCTGGCAGGTAGGGCTGGTATAGGGTGGACCCCCAGACCTCCAGGGCTCCACATGCAACAAGAACCAGAGGACATCCTGAGAGACTCACTCTGAGGCTAGAGAAGACCAGGAATCCAGGCTTCATCGAGTAACAAAGCACTGAATTCACAGAGGAGTGAGCAGGCCATGGCCAGCAGGACCTCGGCTTGTACTTCTCCTCTGCAGGCTCTCAGGAAAGAGGGGCAAACCAGAGAAGACAGCTCTGGACTCATAATCATAGAAGACCTAGCCAGAAGGCTTAAGCCAGCGAAGGATTTATTTGACCCATCCAGTGGCCCAATGCCGAATTTTCTAAGACTGTTTTTGTCCCTCTTTCGTGGTCCCCAGTTGGTAAAGACTGCTCCCCTTCACAGACAATCCACCACAGAGGAGGGAAGCAAAGTTTAGAGGGAAAGATTTTAGGACTTGAAGCAAATTGTGCTTTGTTTCATCTCCTCTCTCTCTGTAGCCACTCCTGGCCATAGTAGAAGGTGGAATATAAAAGGACTTGGAACAAACAGCCAGCATGAAGTGCTCCAAGGAAGCCCGAAAGTCAAGGATCAGGTGCAAGAGTAAGCAGACTTTCTACAGTGCTCTTTAGCCCCAAGCCAAGAGAAGAGCTTTCTCCATCGGCAGTGACTTGAACGAGAGAGACCACTTCTCAGGAGCAATGGTAACTCCTTCCCTGGTGTGTCCCACCCCCATGACAACAAAGCTTCAAGACAGCTACAGAGCCAGCAGGGATGCCCAGAGAGATACCCCATGCTGTCCATAGTTCTCCAAATACAGTGTGTGTGGAACAGGAGGACTATGGATTCTGCCCATCAGAAAGAGAAGGAGCTGTCAGTGAGCTCGTGGCTGAGCCCGGACCCTGTGGCAGCAATACCATGTGGGCATCTTTGGTTTTTCAGCTTGGGGAAACAGTGACTGGAAGCTAACTAGCAGTAGTTTGCATGAGGCATCTATTTGACAGGGTCTCTGTGAAAATAAGGCCTTCACTTCAGGTGGAGGAAAACTACAGATGGGTGGAGTCTAAGTGTGTGCCCAGTTCTTTAGACTGTCTTTAGATTGTCTGCAACAATACAGTATTTTCACCAACTGATTAAAAAAAAAAAACAGATTCCCCTAAATCCCCATTTCCAATCAAGGATTCCCCCTCACTGAGTGGAATATTTGGCCGAATTTAATGGCTGTTGATTGACTCCCCCAGGCCCAGGCTCCTTCATTGCACAATTGCTCCTTTCTTGGTTTGCTGTTCTCTCCCAGTAGGAACTGTATCCAGCCTATTCATGGCCGCAGACTATGTTTCATGCCAGATGGGGAGGGGGGGAATTGGGGAATTTGGGATAACAATGCATTGTTTGCCCACTAAATAATGTAACTCATTATGGACAATAAATATATATTTTAAAAAAAAACAGATTCCAAGATTTTGAAACTTTTCAAGACCATTCAGCTAAAAGGGGAATGTGTCGAATTAAAAACCCACACACTTTCTGAATCCAAAGTCCACAATCGATCTTCAGCATGGCATGTTTCAAATGACGCCATTTTATCTGAGGAATTATCTCTATTATTCAAGATGCTCCACTTCCATCTAAAAAAAAAAATCTAAAATTTCTAGACCTAAAAGACTAGCTACCCAGTAATAGGCTCCGTTTCAATGATCATGAGGAGGTTGAGATTTTTCTTCAACTTATTAAAAGGGAGCAAGTCCAGGAAAGACCCCAAATCCCAACTGCTGTAGCAATATTATCTTCAGCAGGATTCAAACCCTCACTGAAAACCAACAGTCACTCATTAAACTCCTCAGGGTTAGGATGAAGGTGAAGCAAGTGAGAAAAAAATTTAAGGAGGAACCGAAAATTTCAGTAATTAAGTAATATTTAAAATATATAAAAATTAATGCAAACAACTCAGGGTGAGGGGTTGGGGAGATGGTTCCAAAATATAATGCTTATTCCCAAGTGTGAAGATCTGAGCTTGGATTCCCCAGCGTCCACATGAATGCCTGGAATCTGGATTCAGGACAAGCAGGTAAGCTAGACTTATCACTTCAGGGAGCTCTGAGTCAGCAAGAGACCCTGTCTCAATAAATATGGTGGAGAGCCATAGAGGAAGACACCCAACATCAACCCCCAGCCTCTGCATGCACACACACACACACACACACACACACACACACACACTTATGCACACACATATGAGCATGCATGCATGCATGCATACATGAATCCACACCACACATACATGCACATGCAAAAACAAAAAGAAAGAATTTTGTTTAAACCTGAGGTGAAGAAAGATCAACATTTTGAATAAAGATAAATACAGATTGTTATTTATTTGTTTGACTTAGTGTTATGACCCCTTGATTTCCAACCAACCAAGGTTCCCAGGTCCCGTGGCCTTTGGGTCCACTCTAGACAGCTTCCTGAGAAGAGACAGTGGTGTGAATTTGGTTAGATTAGCTCCTCTTGTTTTGATTGCTTTAATTGCAGAATGTCCCCCCCCCTCCCGCCTCTGGTTGGGTTAGCATATGGCAAGACAGTTTAATAAGTACACATGGGATACGTATTCTTCCCTTCACCTTGGCCTCCAGTATTCAACATCCCCTCTCCACTCCGTGGCATTGAAACCACCATCATTTTGCTCTTATAGAAAGGTGACAGGGGGCTGGAGAGATGGCTTAGCGGTTAAGGCATTTGCCTGCAAAGCAGAGGGACCCGAGTTCAATTCTCCAGTGCTCACGTAAAGCCAGATGCACAAGGTGGTGCGTGTGTCTGGAGATTGTTTGCAGTAGCTGGAGGCCCTGGCATACCCATTCTCTCTCCTCTCTCTCTCTCTCTCTCTCTCTCTCTCTCTCTCTCTCTCTCTCTCTCTCTCTCTCTCTCTCTCTCTGCCTCTTTCTCACACTCTCAAATAAATAAATGAAATATTTTTTAAAAAAGAAAGAAAGGTGACAGGAACCTGAGCCAGGTGACCCTGTGGTGCATTAGAGTCTAGGACTTCCTGTGAACAAATCTTGTCCACACTTACTGGGCACATAGCTGTTAGCTGTAGCTCCCCTTGCAAATGACACTGTAATTTTAAAATGACCCTAACCATGCTGAAATGATCTTGTCACCCTCACAAGATATCCTGTGTGTAGCAGGGAGCAACTCAGACATAAAACCTGTCCTTTGCGAATGGGCCACTGATAATTACTTTGTCAACAGTGGAGAGGCTCAAGGCTGGTGGCTGGGTACAAGATAATGTAAACAGGACTAGGGTCATTTGCATTAAAAAGGTTTCCAGAGTAATTAGCACCTCATTAATATGACAGAAATGCTAATTTATACAGCTCCCATGTGACCCCCACATTCTTTCCACCCAACCAGAGAAAGTAGTTGAGGAAGCACTTGAGAGAAGAAGACAGGGAGCAATTCCATATGCCCAGCACCTTTGAAACAGGCCAGATACCAGTCATGGCGCAGCTGGAGTGGCCACTTAACCCAGACCAGGGCCCAGTTGTCAGATGAAAGGGCTGTGGGAATTCCAGGAGCTTGGTGGCCAACTGCTGTGCACCACAGGACACAGTGAGAAGGTAGAGTAATGCTGAGGTGACCCTCAGAAGGACTGTGTCCACACTGTGAGGGTGGGGACAGGCAGAGAACTGCACGACTAAGGTTGTTGTTTTGTTTTGTTTTTTGTTGAAAACTCACAGCCCAGGATGATCAAAGCAATCACCTGAAATAATTGATTTCTTTATACCAGTACAAGAAAGAAAAACACACTCCCTAGAGGGTTGTGAACAGTGTGAGATACAATCATACCCCATGCCTGAGGGTGTGATTTGGGCTTCCTACATCAAAGGACAGGGTCCTAAAATAGATCACCCTGAAAATCCTTCACATTATTCATTGTAAATGGCATGGCTTCACAGTATGGGCAAGGTATGTGGGAAAACCAGGCAACGGACAGCTCCCTGCGTGGGAAGAATTCTCTGCTGCTATTGTCAACTCCGCTTACCTGAATATGGTTACACACACAGGCAAAGTAACACACACACACACACACACACACACACACACACACACACAAATACAAATACACTCACTAATCCACATTCACATACACTCACCAGCACATATGTTCACATAGAAACACATACTCCTAAACACACACTCACAAATACACACACAAACATGTACCCTCTCTCTCTCTCTCTCTCTCTCTCTCTCTCTCTCACACACACACACACACACACACACACACACACACACACACACACACACACACACACATATACTCACAGCTCATGCTGGAACTTTCCCCCATTCAAAAACCTGTCCTGAGTGTTCTTCATGTCAGCACTGCAAAGTCTCATGGACCTTGGCTGAAGGACCTGAAGGCACCAGCCCCTGAGCTCTGGTCCCATGTAACATCTCTTCAATTCCATCACATCTTGTTAGTCAGAGGTGACCCTCAAACCCAACGGACTTCCGATATCGTGCCAGTGTGTTGGAATGTTCTACATCAGCTAAGGCTGCCATGTTCATTACAAACCTGTTTTCACACATCCATTCTTCTAATTCTTTGTTTTTGTTTATTCATTTCACAGCATAGCCTTAACTATGTGCCCGATGCCAACAACTGATATATGGACACACTGTCTCTTCACTGAGTCACCCTGTACCTGGTTGATGTCCTGATTTTCCCAAGAATATGAACACAAGCTTGTCTGTTTCCTGGAGTGACCAAGCGTAATTAAAGGATTGTGTCCAAAACTAAATCTGGAAACATGTGGAAGTGAAGAGAAAGCTTCAGATTTTCCCTGGGAATTGCAAGCTGTGGGGGCCGGCAGTGGCTCATAGGAGATATGCTCTTGTTTATTTGTTTGTTTATTTGATCGTTTTTACATGTATGTGTGTCCATGTGTGCACATGTGTGTCCATGTGTGTGAAGGCCAGAGGTTGACATCGGGTGTCTTCTTCCATCACGCTCCGTCTTGCACTTGAACCCAGAGCTCCCCAATTCAGCGAGTCTATCCAACCAGCTTGTCCCTGGGGACCCCTGTCTCCTGAGCACTGTGATTGCAGGAGGGGAACCATGTCCACCATTTGACCTGGGTGCTAGGGGTCCAAACGCCTTCGTAGTAAGTGCTTTATCCATTGAGTTTGTCTCCCCAGTCCCAGGAGACTCTTTATACATAGAATTATTTCCATTATTACGTATTATTATTACTTTAGATCTGACCTTATTATACACCGTGGTGTCAGCCAGGGGGCTGAGGTTGAAAGGGAACGAGAGACAGATTTTGCTCCACAAAGGTAAAGCCCAACGAGAGCAAACAGGAATTCTGCTTCCTGTGAGGGCTTCTTAGAGATAAGGGGAGACAAGCAATTTTCAAAACTTGTATTTAAGCTGGATAATTAGAAATAAAGACTGCACCACTACTCGGTGCATGAAGCGCAGGAGTGTGAATGTGAAGATTAAACATTCTGAATGTGGAAGTTTTGAGTAAACAAAGGATTAATTACTATATGCATTGACTTTTGCATAAAAACAACTTACCATGCCTGCCTGCTTCTCTGCAGTTGCCTGTATAAAGGATAATGCTAGACTAGGAGGTTTTCATAATGAGATTTTTCAGTGTGAAGAGATATATTCAGTTGGTAATATTTCATAACTGCCATGCCTCGCTAGGCACTATGCCTGACATTTCTGAAATGTGGAAAATGTGTCCGAATCTAAATTCACGCTCTCTTGGTTCATTTATATTTTACTTGTTCAACACACATTATAAATACTAATGCTGTTAAAATTGATGTAAATGATCCCAGCCATGCATCGTATAAAGATGCTTCAATGAACATCCCACTGCGCAGGACCACATATGCCTTGGTGGCCCATGAGACACATCCACCTGTGACTTCACAGCCATCACCCTGTGTAAGTACTCTGTGATGTTCAGTGACAAAATTGCCTAGTGACATACATCTCGGAACAAACCCCCATAAAGCCGGGTGTGGTGGTGCACACCTTCGAGCCCAGCACTTGGGAGACAGGTAGGAGAATCGCAGTGAGTTTGAAGCCAGCCTGAGACCACATAGTGAATTCCAGGTCAGCCTGGGCTAGAGCGAGACCCTAGCTTGAAAAAAAACAAAACATGTTAGTGACGTGTACCTGTCCTTTACCCATGACATTGCAGGGAGACCCATGTAGAAAGCTAGGTGCAAAGAGAGGCAATGTGAGACAGGCCAGCCTGGAACCCTCAGAGTCTCAAAAGCCATCCCACACTGATGAGGCACTGGGAAAGGATCCAGAAACTAGAGCATCGTGTGGAGAGAAGAAGGAGAAAGAGAGAGAGAAGGAGGGAGGTAGGAAAGGTGGAGAGGAAGGAAGGAGGGAGGGAGGGGAGAGAAATGGAAGGAAGGAGGGAAGAATGGGGGGGAATGGATGGCATGGGGTACAAGAGAGACTGGGATTGGTGGAGTCTCGTGTTAAAATCTTAAAGTATTATCCTAAAACAGCTATAGCAAAATGAGAGAGAATGGGATGGCTTTATCAATTTGAGGATGAGGATTAAAGGATTGCTTAGATATTTTTTATCTTGAAAAGTATAAACTTCTATGTATGAAAGATAAAGGCTATTTATCAGATGCTTCAAACCTTGGTTTTTTGTTTTTTTTAATATTTTATTTATTCATTTTCAAGGGGGGGGGACATACTGATAGGTACATGACCCTGGACACAGGTGAGGCTCCTGGAAGATCATTTCAAGAACAAGACAATTCACGGGTTGCTGAGTGGGTCACCTATTGGAAAAAATCAAGGAAAGCTCAAAAGTTACTAACCACCAACTTAATGGGAAGGGTTGCAAGTACAGGGCCTGTTACCAAAGACAGGGTCAGAGCCCCACCCGAGCAAGAAGCCTGATCCAGAGAATAGGTAGCAACTAAACGTGCAGCTGGGGCTGGGTTCTGAGGACAGTGGCTCGAGAGGGGCAGACCCTAGGTTTGGAACAGAGAGACTTCATCAATATCAGCCTCCTTTCTACAAAAACCCTTCTCTACAAGCACCCTGGGCAGGGCTATCATACCATGTAAGGTGGAGTGTGCATGCACCTGCTGCCCGAGGCAGAGGGAGGTTCTAGGAAGGACCCCCTCATCATACCTATGGTCATTGAGTCAGGTGACCACCCACTTAAGAAAGAGCCTACCTAGTCAGTTTGAGAACTGGTGGACACAGGATCTAAGATGACACTGAAAACTGGAGACCTGGGGAAACACATGATGTCATTGGTGACTGCATCTCCTGGTTAGGTGGGAGAATGTGGAGGTCAGTTGAAAGGAGACCTGGCCAGGTGTGACTCACAACGTTTCCCCTCAATCCACAGCCCCATGGTGGGCATCAACCCCAACTGTATGATTCAAAGCAACCTTGTGGTTTGGCAGAATGGCTGGTTCTTGGAATGGGCAGTAAGAACCATGCGAATGATCCCAGCCTCTAAAGTGCCTGTGCCCAGGCATACATATCAAGACAGGAAGTTAAAACTACCTCCACATCTCAGCAGAAAGCCTGGAGATTAGAGACTTTGAGCATACGATAAAAAAAACTCATCAAATCAGTCGGTTGGTCTGGCCTTTAGACAATACCAGCAGATGCTAAAAAGACCACAGTGGACACTCACAAACTCCCCCAGAAGACGGAGGATTTGCTGCTGGCTGGTGAGCATCTAGCTGTCCTACAGCAGGTTCACCTGATGGCCTCGGGCCTGTGGAATGTGGCCCCATACCTGTCAGGTATGTTCTTTCCTCCCTTATCAGGGAGGAGGCCAGAGCAGTTAGCATTCATGGGGGACACCTGACCTGTTGCGCAAAGGCAAGAAAGATCAGAAGACTGGGTGAGATGAGATGAGGGAAAAGTATGTGATGGGTGATGGGAGACGGGTAGGGCACGTCCACACCCACCTGGGCACACCCATGCCTGTAAAGAACTAAGAATCCAAGTGTGCTGTCAGCCGGCCTCTGCCATCTACCACCACAGTGTGGACCAGAATCCAAACCAAGAGCAGAGGCCGAGGCCATAGCTATCCCATCCATCTCCCTGGAAGAGCTGCTCCGTGATGGAATGGAGGTCTCCTGTGAGGCCAGAGGATATGAGTGGTCTGAGGGTGGAGTGAAGTGGACCCCATGGACCCCAGGCATGACCAGTTCCTATTGAGTGTGAACCCCAGCCTGGACTCTTCCCCTCCACATCAGTCTTCACCCCAGAGCTGTTTCCTCGGGACTTAGCCTGGGATATCAATCACATCAGTGGCTGTGGTCATGGCTCAGTAGGTAAGACACTTACTGTACAAGCATGAGAACCTGAGTTCAATCCCAGCACCCACCTAAAAATCTGGACATGGCACACACACCTATAACCCCAGTACTGAGGAGAGGAGGGGAGAAACAGGAGGATCAGTGGGGCTCATTAATCAGTCTTACTAAAAAATGGGGAGCTCTGGATTCAGTGAGAGAATGTCTCAGGGAAATAAGTCAGAAGAGCTATAGATGAGGACACCAGCCATCTTTCTCTGGTCTCCAAATAGTGTGCACATCTGCACACACTGTTGCAAACACAGTACACATGCACACACCCCAAACTGTACACACAGAAATATTAAAAAATAAATAAAATTTTAAAAATGAAAAAGACCCCATTCCTATCCCTGGGCATGTATGAAAGAGGTGCAGGCACAGAACTCTGAGAATGAACTGCGTTAGCAGACTGAGAGAGAGACCCAGCAGGCACCGGGAAGGAGCACTCAGCCAAGATCAGCAATTGTTTCTGAAGGATCTTGAAGGAGACAAGGATTACCCCTTGAATGTGACAACAGGAAGGAACAGGGGACTCTGGGAAAATATTCCAGTGGAGTGGTGGAGTCGAAGCTGGCTGGAATTGTGCCGGCATTCTGCGGCTGCTGGAACAAATTAACACGAGCTTAACAGCTTTATGACAGAGCTTATCAGGTTTTCATTCTGCAGGCCAGAAGTCCACGTGGGCTTGGCCATTTCTCTGAGCTGGGTGTTACAAAGGGTGTCAGCTCTTTCCTGGAGGCTCTCCGAAGAATCCATGTAGAGTCCCCTCGGTTTGTAGGTGGGTTCAGTTCCTAGTGGCCTCCCTGCTGTCAGTGGGGGTCTCCCACCCACCCTCACTCCCTGTCTCCTGTCACTCCCTCTGCAAGCCAGTGGTTGCAGACCTGGTTCCTCTCTTGCTTGGCTTCCGAGACTTCTTCCCATGATTATTCAACCACCAGCCCGAGAGAGTTCTCAGCTTAGAAAGGCTCCTATGACAGCGGAGGGGGGAGGCACTCAGATAATCTGGGGAAACCACCCAATTTAAGACTGAACCTTCATGGCTGCTGCAAAGTCCTTTGCGGTGGAGCAGTGGAGTGTGACACCCCCAGGCTGTGGGGAGCAGGGCCAGGGCTAGGGAACAGGAAGGAGTGTTGGTGGAGGTCTCCAGGGAAGAAAACCCGAAGTGGGGAGGGGTGACAGCAAACATAGCACGAAGGGCTGAATCAAGGTGTAGGAGGAATTAGTTGACAACTTTAGTGATTTGATCTAGGTGTTCCCCCAAAAGTCATGTGTCCCCAACTGGTGGCAGTTTGGGAATTGGGGCCTCTTATTGGAGGTGTGTTGTTGGGGTGGGTTTATGGGGATTATAGCCAGCTTCCCCTTGCCAGTGTCGGACACACTCTCCTGCTCCTATTGTCCATCTGATGTTGGCCAGGAGGTCATGTCTACCCTCTGCTCTTACCATCATTTCCCCTGCCATCATGGAGCTTCCACTTGAGTCTGTAAGCCAAAAGAAACCCTTTCCTCCACAAGCTGCATTTGGTTGGGTTCTTTGTCACAGCAACAAGGAAGCTGACTACAACAACTAAGCAGCAAAATTCATTAAAAGGGACTCAGGGCACCATATGTCTTTTAAAGGGGAGGGACACTTCTGCTGTTGTGATTTTTTTATTTATTTGCCCATGTATCCACTAGACAAATATTTATTAAACATCAGCTATATGTTCTGTTCTAGGCACCGGAACTCATCAGTGAACAGAAGGAAAAGAAGCCTTACCCTCTGGGCACGCAGAGTTAATTGACACTAGTTGTTATTGCTGTTGTTATCACAGCATAAAACATGGGAACTGGGCTGTCAGTGCTGAAGCCGCTTGGAGAAGAGACAGACAAATGTGGCAAGAGGGCCACAAAGTCAAGTTAAGGTCATTCTGGATATATAAGATCTAATATATATTGCAACCAGGAAGCCATGCAAAGCAAAGACGCTGAGGGCCTGGATCAATAAGCACACTGGCAGAAGGCAGGGGAGGATGGTGACAGGCATGTGACAGGCAGGATGGTGTCAGGATGTGTTAACTCTGAACATGAATCAACCTCAGAACATTAATGTCCTAATTAGATGGGTAAAGAGACTGTGGTGGATAGGCTCCCCTCTGCAAAAGACAAAGGGAATTCAAGAAAAGAGAAAGAAAGAAGAAAAGAAAATGCACTGTGAAATTGAACTCACAGTGAACCGAGCAGGAGACCAATGACAGAGAGCTGAGGCTGAGACTCTGCAGTATGTCTAGGAAGCCATGGACCAACTCAAAGGAAAAAAAGCACTGTGAAGAAGCGCTCTGAGACAGAAGCAGTCACTGTGTGATTAAGAGCCTAGAAAATCTGAAAGATGTGCATATCCTTTCTATCCATGAGAACAAAGCAAAAAGGAAAGGAAGGTTAGAAATAGGAGGGGAGAAAGAAAGGGAAGACAGCCATTCCAATGCATGACCTCATTTAAGAAAAGTAAGCCTACATTTAATATTGACCCTTGGAAGCGTATTCAAATAGCACCGGATCCGTAATGTAGGAATAGGTTTTATTATTTTGTAATGAGAAGATATTAAATCAGGGCTGGAGAGAGGGTTCCGTGGATAGAGTACTTGCTGGGTAAGTATGAGGACCTAAATTCAGATCAGATCCCCAGAACCCACTTAAATCCAGATGTGGTAGCATGCATTTGTAGTCCCAGGGACCCTAGGGTGAGATATGAGGAAGACAGGAGACTCCCCAGAAGCTCTTGGACCAGCTAACCTGGTGTACACAAAGGTGAACCAGAGGCCTTGCCTCAGACAAGGTCGCCCTTAGCTGTCCACGTGCAAAATCCTGCATGTGTGCACCCACGTGCCCCCCCACATACTCAAAGGTTAAACATATATATGAAATCATAATAATATTGATGCGATTGTTTAATTTTTAGAATTGATTACAAGTTTCGGAAACCTAATTCTACTTACATTCAAGTAAATGTAAAATATTTTAAATCCTGATGATCTAAAAATCATGATATAGCTGGCCAAAAAGGAAAGAAAAAGGGGATTTATGGGGTTGCTAATTTTCTTTTTCAATGGACATCCAACAGTTAATGTGTAAAGTTAACAGTTCTGTAGCTCCAGTGAAACAGCTCATAGTGAAGCTGGACTTTGTTAAAATTAAAATCTTCTGCTCTGAGCTGGAGAAATGACTCAGAGGTTCAACATGCTGGCTTGCAAAGCCTGCTGGCCCTATTTCAACTCCCTAGTACTCATGTAAATCCAGATGTGCGAGGTGGGCATGTGTCTAGAGTTTATTTGCAGCAGCAAGACGCTCTGGTGTGCCCAGCCCATATTCTCTCTCCTCTTGCTCAAAAACAAAACAAAAACACTTCTGTTCTATAAATAATACTGTTAAGAAGACAAGCTTGGAGGAAATATTTACATTAGATAATTCGGAAAGAAATATGAAGGGTTGGGAAGATGACCCAAAGGTTAAAAGCTCTTGCTCTGCAAGCAGGTCAACCAGAATTCGGAGCTCAGCATCCACACAGAGCTAGACTCAGTGGTGCACAGGCGTCTGCAATCCCAACATACCTATGGCAATGGGAGGCAGAGTCAGGAGCATCCTGAAGCTTCAGGACTAGCTAGGCTGGTGTTTGTAAGCAAGACAGACCTTGTCTCAAACAAGCCCAAGGCTGTCATCTAACCTCCCCCTTGCACCATGACATGTGCCCACACCAACCCCCCAACAAGACCTATTTGATAAAAGACTACTAACTATATGAAATATACAAAGAACTTTTGAGACATGACAACAAAACAACTCAATTAGAAAATAGACAAATGATTGAAACAGATAGAAGATCTACAGATGGGAAATAGGCACATAAAATGTTCAATATCTCATATCACTGCAGAATTGCCAATTACAATAATAAGACCCCGCTAAGCATCTATTGGATTCGTGAATAAAACTGACGGATCAGGAAGTGGAGAAGCATGTTACTTGAAGTTTTGAAGCTGCAAATAAACTTCAAATATAATTAGAAACGATACATGCAAAAGAAGGGCAGGTAAACACTCCATTCTTTCTCTTTCCTAATAACGTGTTTGGACTCCAACAAAACTGAAGGCAAGAATAATTATCGATGAAGTTATGGTGGTAATTTCTAGAAGCATCAAAAGATCTTTATCGGCACTGAGCATGAGATGTATAGAAAAAGAGTGATTCTTATTTTATACCCATGTTTGCTGCTTAGATTTGTTTTATAATGTGCATATAGTGCCTTTGTCATTTAAAAAATTAATTTTTAATCAGCAGCAATTTTTCTGTTAGGGAAGAAAACAGCTGAAGGATGAAGTTCATGGGAATTTTTTTTTCCAGAAGCTTAATAATAGATGTCAGGAACAAAGCATTGCTCTGAAAAATAATGAATTTTTAAATTTTGAAATGCCTGGAAGTTTCCCTCAATTTGCAATTCTCCCAGAAAGTGTTCCTCCAAGTCGTACTTCTGAGTCGCACCACTAAGTTCGAATTATAAAAATCTTACCTGTAATTGAAGCCAGCTGCAACCTTTTTGACAAGGACTAATTGCCGATAATGATTTAAGTGCTGTAAATTCACAATTGTTTTAAATAGGGAAACCTCTCACCGTGTTCTCTGAAAAGAACTGTTCATCTTTGCTGCTGACTTATCAAATCCTTCAGTCACCTGTTTGCCATCATTTTCACGAGCTGATAACGAGTTTATTAGAGCCATAATGTGCAGGTGGGAGAATAAAGGTCTCATTCCATGGCAATGGAAGGAATTCCATCTAACAGTTTTACACGGGAACAGTTGGCACAAGCCTTGGGCCAGGCTAAGCTGAGGAAGGCAAGAAGGGTGTGGGTTTATTTGTGCTTCCCCCAAGGAAGGTGAACATTTGTTTAACATCAGTAACTCTGGGTGGTTAGCTGGACAAACCCAGAGCCTAGAAGGTCATCCTTTCTGCTGCCTGTATACAAATTAAGAGTCCCAGATTCTGAGAAAAGTCTCAGGGCTCCACCTTCTGCCACCTGACCTCTCCTTCCTCCGCACTCCACCTTCGAACCTTTCCAGTGTATCTGGTCTTTACCTCTCTTCCTCAGTATGGCCTCGCTTCCTTTTGCCTGCTTATTGCTGGATTTCAGACACTAGGGCCTTAGCCTCAGGTTGTGGGGAGAGGAGAGATGTCAAAGATAACAGAGTCCTTGGTTTTGTGACTTTTAACCACAAAGGATTTAGCTAGCAAAAAATAAGAAATGGGGGTTGATTGCAGAAATGGCTCAGTTGGTAAAGTACTTGCTATGAATTCAGATCCCCAGCACCCATGTAAAAGCTGGGTGCGGCAGCATGGACCTAGAACCCCAGCACTGGGGAGGAAGAGACAGGAGGACCCCTGGGACTTGCTTGCTAGATTGATCAGACAGACCAGTGAGCTGTAGTGTCACTGCAAGAGCTTGTCTCAAAAAATAAAAAAGAAAGAAAAAAAATGAAAAGAAAATGCATGGGGCTGGAGAGATGGCTCAGTGGTTAAGGCACTTGCCTCCAGAGCATGATGACCTGGGTTCAATTCTCCGGAACCCACATGAGCCAGATGCACAAAGCGGCACATGCATCTGGAGTTTGTTTGCAGTGGCTAGAGACCCTGTTGTACCCATTCTCTCCTCTCTCTCTCTCTCTCCCTCCCTCCCTCCCTCCCTTTGTATCTCTCTGCTTGAAAATTAATAAATAAAATGGTTTTTTATTTTAATTAAAATTTTTTAAATTTTAATTAGAGAGCAACTAAAGAAGACATCTATGTCAACCTCGGGCATCCAAGGGCACACATGTGCACATGCACCCACACGCAAACAAACACGAACACAGGTGTGCATGCTACACACATATACAAAAAATAGAGAAAGAAATAAGAACGGAGCATGAGCATGACTTCAGCTGCATAGATTTTGATCAGGGTGCTGTTTACAATAGTGCAAATCTGAGAATCATGGGGCCTGCAGCCACAGGTTGCAGTAGATCCCTTGAACATCTGGGTTCACAGCAGGCGCAACCATGTTCAAGGGTGTCATCTGCATCCATTTGCTTAAATACTGCCAGTCTCTGATTGCTTGTGTGAAAATAGGAATGTAAAGACCTTGGAACCTAAAATGCCTGGCACAGGGCCTGGTGTGTGGTAAATACTTGATAAACGATACCTAATAATAATAGTAATAAGAATAATGACCCGAGTCGATACTGGAAATCATCAAAATAAGACTGGAGGGAAAGATGGCCATTTTTTTTGAGGGGGGGGGATCACTACCTATGTGGAAAGTAATGGGAAACCAAAAATGTAGCCGTGTTACCTGCTCAAGATTAATTAATAAAGTAAAATGTTAATGATTTTTTCCAACTTGTAGTATTATAAAAACAAGGAAAGTATTTTACTTTAGCACTGAAGAGACAAGGGTTGTCTAAAACCAACATTCCTGTGTAGATCACTGAAATTCAGAAACTCTGAGAACAGGAAACTTTTAAGTGTCATCTATCTGCCCCAACTCTGTCACTCCACTGAAAAAGACCTCTAGATCCAGGAAAGAGCTGAACTCCCCACCTCATGTCCCACGTGCAACAAGCCCCTGGGCCCAGGTTCCCCATGGCTCACAGTTCAATTATAACTCCTGGGTATTTCAAAGGATGAGACATGCCTTGGATCTCTCTTTCGACTCCATGACACAGAGCCTGGGATACCACAGGAGTTCAGTCAGGGTTTGTTGAATGAATGCATATGTGCAGATGTGTCAGTGGTGCACCAAAACAATCGCTAGGTGCGGCGTAAGGACTGAAGAACACAGGGACAGGAGAGCAGGTCAGTGTCCTGGGAGTGTCCAGGAGGCATCCTGGAGAGGTGACATGTCAATCAGATCCTGAAGGATGAGTCCAAGAGAGTCTCCCACTCAGGAAACAGCCCTGGGCCTGAGAACACAGCATGGTTTGGGGGGAAAGCTGAGTCTTTTCAAAAAAATTTTTTTCTTTTAGCAGGGCTAAAATTCAAGGGTTAGGGGGTGGGGGTGGAGATAACATATAATCAAGAATGGGATTCCATTCTTCCATTGATTTCAAGATATGAAGCCAGGTGGTTATTTGGGAACAAGATTAGACATGATTAGACCTGATAATAGCTTAATGCTCTTTTTTTTTTTTCATTTCTTTGACCAAAGCCTCTGCCTACACCCTTCAGTTGTGGGAAAATTGCAGGCAATTGGGGTGGGTCAGCCAGCAGTGTTCCCAGGCCTCTCCACCTTGGTAAATCACCTTCCCTGACAGCTGACTTCCTCAGTCGGATTACAGATTTTGCCAGGAAGGCTATAAAAGATAACCCCACACACCTCCCACCACCCCAACCCAAGCCTAGTCCACACCCTGCAGCCACGGTGCTTGGAAGAACATTTTTATGATGGATTTTTTTCATCCAATCATATTATTATTCTTTTCATCTGCTCTTCTGTACCTCTTACAATTTAAGAGAGCTTCGCGAAGGTTCAAAAAAAATGCAATCACCGATTTCCCAAGACTTGATTTTTCACCACTGGTCCCCGTCATAAGCACTTGAGATGTTACACTTTGTACTGCAGGAGCCCATTATTTCCCTGGGAGACCCGATGTCTGTTTTGATAGGAGCAATTTATCACCCTGACGAAATAGTACTGCTGATCTGGAGGCAGGACCAGGATTTATGAGTGCTTTTTCATTGAGAATGAATTTAATTCCCAGGAGTAGATGCAGTATTAAAAGATTTGGCCTGCCACACCTGTGGCATCTGACATGGCTTGAGTGAGTGACATGCCCAACTCCACGATGTGCTGAGGAATTCTTTGCACAAAGCAGCTCCATTAGGGCATACAATCCACCAAGCTGGGTGTACAACACTGGCTTCTCTTAGCAATGAAGTCATAACAATAAGATGGACTTATATAGATCAGTGTCACTCTGTGTGTGTATGTGTGTGTGTGTGCATATTCATATGTATGACTACAAGTGATGCCACTGCACACATGTGGAGGTCAGAGCATGTCCTAATCAGCTCACATGCTGCTGAGGTGAATCACCAAACCAGGCACAGCTATGGGAGGAAAGGGTGTATTGAAGCTACAGACTCAGGGGAAGTTCCATAATGGTGAAAGAGACTGCCCCCCTCCTTTTCATAGCCCAAGCAGAGAGAGAAAAACCATCACCAGCAACACACACTAACATTTAGTCAGGGGGAAGAAAGGAGATTTTGTTCCCCTTTATATAGCCTTATGGCGGGGTCTGGCAATCCTATCCCAGACTTGTTGGCTTCCTGAGTCTCTGGAGTTTCCTTCATGCACTTCTTTCCCAGGAAGAGATATTCATTTCTAGATGTCCTTACATCCTACCCCCTACTAAGAGGCTACCTTCCTGTAAACATCCTCAGAGGCACACCCAAGATAATTAAAAAGATCAATTTAACAACAAAACCTAACCATCACAAGTCCACCCCTTTTCAACTTGACATCAAACCATAATCTCCTTACATCATACTTAATTTCCAGTTGAAGACAGTCACAAGATCATACTTACACCTAGCATGATATAACTATCCCACATATAACCACAAATGCATAATCTCCCCCAACACAAGGTCCCTTAGCTTTCAGTTTTGCAAAATCAAAACAAATTACATACTTTTAGCACAGAGTAAATATTTCCAATTTATATGAGGTGTAACAAGACTGGACCAGTACAAACTCAACAACCATTAGGCAAACATCAAACATCTGCAGCTCAAATCAGATATCACAACCAGTGACTGACATTCTCTGGATTTTCTATTTCAACTGCTCCAGCTTGGTTGAATAGCTGGAGAAAACTTCCATCCCTAGCCAACAGCACTCCACTGTAGCCCTTGCACAGTCCTGGTATATCCAAAACATCTTCGGGTCTCCATTACAAACCACGGTCCATCTTCCAACAGCTTCACTTGCCGATCAGGGACTTCACACCCTGTTCCATATAACACGTCTTAGCGGAGGCTCCTGGAACTATGTGCACTTCATCACCCACTCCATGCATGCATTTCTCATGCTTCCAAAAACATTACCAGGTAGGCAGGACCTGCCATGTTGTTAATTCAGAGATGAAATAAATAATGACCTTGAAGAACAGGTTCCTTCTTTTTAGCTATCTCCATCCAACAGAGTTTGCACAGTCCATCATTCAGTCCTTCCTGGGTAGAATCACCTCGGGCATCTCTTCACTGTTTCAATGTAGAGCAGTTGGGTCATCTTCAACCATGGTAATATTTCTTTAACAATAGCATCTTTAGCGATCAGTCTCAGTGCCAGTAAATTTTAAACTTGCTTTGAGTCTTTTCCAACCTTAATTCTTAAAATTATCAGTTCTATATCATTAGCCAAGCACAACAGTCCATTACTTAAATTCAACTTGATCGAGCTCTCTGGATATGGGCAGCAAAATGCATCCACCTTTTATTCCAGTAGTGCCATTCCCATAAAGTTTTCTGCATTTTCTCCTTCCCCTTAGAAAGTTCATGAGCTAAGCCTCCAAATGCAATTTTCTCTACACCTAGAATTTTCAAATTCTCACCAGAATAGTCCATAAAACATGGCTTATTGCTCTGGAAGGCATCTTCAGTTGCAAGTACCAAGTCTAGGTCCATTCCTCCAGCACACAAATTACAGAAGATCAAAATGCACACAGTCAGATTCATCTCATCTATATCGCCCCACTCCTGGTACCAAATGCCATCTCTCCAATACCATCACTCTATATTTAATGGGCATTATTTTTCAAATTATTTTTGATTGAAGATATGTTTTCAAAGTGTCAATTGTTTTAACACTTCAAGCCAAGTTCTTGCTATATTAAGGCCAATTTGTGTGTGTATGTATGTGTGCCTATTAATATGTATAGCTACAATTGATGCCACACCACACATGGGGAGGTCAAAGGGCAACTTTCAGATTTGGTTTTTACCTGCCATCTTGCTTGAGGCAGGGTCTCCCATTGTTCACTACTCCATTTTCCAAGCCAGCTGGCCCTGGAGCTTCTAGTAGATTCTCCTGTTTCTGCCTCCCTCCTTGTGTAGGCTCACTGGGGTTACAGACACAGGTGATGCAGATTCCAAGGATCTGGATTGAGTTATTCATGCATGTGTACTTTATCCACTGAGCCATCTCCTTAGCCCACATTTCCAGTTTTTTTTTTAATTTATTCATTTTCAAGCAGAGAGAGCGCACCAGGGCGACCACCTTGTGGGTCTGGCTTATGTGGGTTCTGGGGAATTGAACTCAGGGCCTTGGGCACTGGAGGCAAGTGCCTTACCCGCTGAGCCATCTCTCCAGCCCACGTTTCCAGTTTTCTAATACATGTTCAAGCCCAGGCAAGATGTCACAGGTCATACACTGAATTCTCCTGGGGAGTTATGCAAGCTATAGATGCCTGGGTCTCACCCTGAAATATCTGAGAGGAATCTGAGGTACAGACTGAGAAGAAACTCTTTATTTTTCAAATGATTCTGATATCTAATCCTGTTTGATAGCCACTGCTCTTTCAAACATTTTTTTGTATAAAAGGTTATCTATCTATTTTAAATGAATCAAATTATTTCACTTAACTTTGTTTTGTTTTATTTTACTGGTCTTGTTGAAGTTGGACAAAAATGTCTTGCATCTTCATAGGAAAACGTGTGGTTACCTTACCATTACCATGATGAATTCTCTATAGTGTCTGAAACGTGTGTTCCAGTTATCACTTCTAGCACTCAGCAGTTTTTTTTTTTTTGCTCTGTAGTTTGTTTCTAACCCAAACAGCACACTTGCATCATTGATACTTCACCTGCAGCTTGATGTTGATTCATTGTGCCAAATAAATGGCATTCATTCTGCCCAAACTTCTCACCATCTCAATTTCTTGGCCATCATTCATTCACCTGTCCTTCCATCCACTCAACCCTTTGCCTAAGCACTGGCATTACAATAATGAATGAGACAGCCTTGCCTGCCTTTGAAAGAGCTCACTATCCAGTGTCAAGAGCGGATGTTGGCAGGAATAAAAGGAAAGGGTCAGAGTCAAGCTGAGGGCCACAGGTAACATAATATGAGAGTCTAGTGCTGGCTGCATGGGGCCTAATAAACGACTGGCACCCCCACACTGAAGCACACTGATGTTCCTGCAAACTCATATGCTGCACCATAAACATCCATGTAATTTCACCTGCATGTCACAGTTAAGAACGTGTCCACCATGTATAAGTATAGCTTCTGCTCTCTGCATCTTTATCCAGACATTTACTGTGGCTGCATACGTGTATTCAACACTGGGGACATTGTGATGGTTTATATTGATTGTCAATTTGACAGGACCTAGAATCATGGAGGAAATGAGCCTCTGGACATGCCTGTCTTGATTAAGTTAATTGGGGTGGGAAGACCCACCTCAACTGTGGGTGGCACCTGGCATCCTAAACTTTAAAAAAATGAAAGGGCTGACGGAGCATTGATCACTCTCTGCTTCCTCATTATGCTGAATGTGAGCACCTGCTTCATGCTCCTGCCACCATGTTGTATCAGCCATGGGGGGCTGTAAACTCTAACTTAAGCCAAAATAAACCCACCTTCACTTAGACTGATCTTTATTGGGCATTTTGACACAGTAACAATATAGATATTAATGAAAATATGCAATAAAAGGATCTATGTAGTTTCTGATTTAGATATTCGTTTTTATGTATTAAAGACTATATTTTGGTCTTATTGAATCCATGCTTCTTTTAACAATACAAAATTTACAACTAATAGTTACATGTTCATACCAAGAAGGCTTCATTTTCAATGGCTGTCACCAGGGTCAAGGACATGGTGGTCTTCTTGAGGCTTCTTTTGCAGACCCCACTGATGGATATCTCTTCACATTACTAGGTCAGATCATGATAAAGCATGAGCCTATAGTAAGATATGAGAATAGTTAGAACTGAGGATAAATATGCACATGAAACATTCCTAAGCAGTTATCCAAGAGAAATGTCAACATTGGGACACGATACCGAGGAGGGGACAGTCACCTTGAGCACACATTTGAAGAGAATGTTTACAAGACTGCACAAAACAAGATATAAATGAGAGGTGGTGAGTGAGTCAATAATACAAACCTGGGAGATAGGGGGTGTCGATACTTCCTTTTTCATCATTAGAAAGCAATGTAGGAGCAGATTAATTCTATTATCTAATAAAATTAGAGTTCTACAGAACAGTAGAGAGAATTTCACCCAATGTTAATACATAATCAAGAAAACTGACTCCCAGAGAGTGAGACCATGCTTCAATAAGGTCGGGTCAGAAGCCCAGGCTTCTTACCAAAGGCTGTGACCTCACTGAAGGTTTCCCTAAAGTTCTTGCTGTGAGTAGGGACTCTCAATCCCAGTACATCATGAGAACAACCCACAAGAGTCAACTCAGACACTGGCTGCGCCCGTTGTCCTGAAGACTTAGTGCATGACTACCATGGCTCATCTGTCCTAGCTGTCACTGGTTAGCATTTCAGCCTCATTTCCTTATGCACAGGATCTGATCCAGAGTTGTGGTACATGTCATGCCAGGACAAAAGGACAGGGCACATCAGTACTTCTGGCTGGCCAGTGATATACATCACTGGATAGATGTTTATCATTTACTGCTGCATTATCCTGACCCCATTGTGGCCTCTCTGGCTGTAGCCCACCCTCATGTGGCACGGGGGACAGTAGGCACAGGTGGCCCTGTGAGGTGCTCCAGGCCTGACTAACTCTAGTTGGAACACCTTCATTAGAAGTTCCTTGAAGACTGAGAATTAGGGATGCTTTCCTGGCCCCACTCAGAAAGCCTGAGGAGTCACATGATGCTTCTAAAAGCTCACAAGGAAACCTAGGCTTTCATCTTCTGACCACAGGGAGACAGTCAGGAGAGGTCAGAACCCTGGGCATTCTTAGACTGCTCACTGCTTCTCCGGGTCGAGAACCTTTGTGTAATCCCAGGACAACAAGGGACCAGCAGTCCTCTGAGTATGCTGCTTAGTTCTGAAATTCAAAAGCCAAGACTGTCCTCTGTTTCCTCCCCATGTGGCTGAGTGCTCAACTTGGCCAAGTGGGTAAAGGGTACTGGAGAGGAAGGAACTGGACAGGGGAAGTGAAGATTAACAGATCAGGTGCCACTAAATGTCATTAAGACCCTTAATGAGGGTGTGTCACATGACCTCCTCTGTTGTAATGTGTTCTACTGCAACCCTTCACCCCCAGATCAAGTCACACACATATGTCAGTCAGAGAAAACCCATGACAGGCTACAGACACCAAGGAACTAGAAATAGAATATGACCAGGAAAGCCAGGCTTGCTAGAGCATGGCTGCAATCCCAACTCGGATAGTGGAGGCTGGAAGCCAGTTCAAGGTCAACATCAGCTTAATGAGTACCTGTTTCAAAAATAAAAAAATACTCATTGCTTGCCCACTAAATAATGTAACTCATTATGGACAATAAATATATATATTTTAAAACTGCAGCCCAAATGGTATTTCAGCTGTACAAAATGAACTTGTTCTTTCTTGGCCACCATCCTGATCCTCAGAAGGTGAAGTACCATCCACTCTCTTGGCAGAGCTGTTGTAATGATGGCAGACAGCGCAAGGAAGCCCTTAGCAAGGGACACAGACTGACTGCTGTGTGATAAGCCATAGTGATTCTTTAAATCTAGTTCATCTGTGTCACCATCCAATCCTTTTAAAGCTCTGGCAAACTCCCCCCTGATGTTCTTTCGGGGTCCAGCTGAAAGTGAGGAGACAAGGGCTCTCATCACTGTGCTCTCTGCACGGGTCCTGTGGAGGAGGAGTTTAGAGGAACTTACATGTATTAAATGTCTAGGGAATGTGAACAATTGCTAGCAAAAGCCATCAGGCAAGGGTTTGAATGACTCAGGGCACTGTCCATTCCTGTGTCTAGAAAAACAACTCAGACCACTTTGTCTCACCTGCACTGACCAGGTAGGACAGTTGCGATGAGTTAGAGCCGCTGACAGGTGCTGCTCAGACCAGAGCTTCCAAGGTCCCCCGTCCCCCTTGGACCCCATGCTAGTCAGTCCAAGGATTCCCAAGCCCACCCCACCCACAGAGCTTTCTGCTCAGAAACTCTGTCCTAAAGGGCTTTTTGGGGAAAGAATGTCAGCAAACAGCTGCAGAAACTGCACCTGAGGTGCTTTGAACCACAGAAGGAATTCCAAGAGAGGACAGGTGTGGCCTCATGGGGCTGATCACGCACATCCTGCTGGCTGTGTCCCAGCACCCACATTGGCCAGAACATTCAAACCTTTGCCCAGTGCTGGCGTCAGCCCCATATTACAGAGATTTCTCTTAAATCGTGTCTCTTCCAGGGGCTTATATTGAGTATTCGAGCTGACTTACCCCCTGCCCTCATTTTTTATATTTCTCGGTGCTGCGGTGGTTTGAAGCTGCATTTCATGTAAACTTGGAGCAAGCACTGACGATACCACAACCTACGCCTTCAATGGCACCTATGCCAAGGTAGACACTTCAAGGCAGCCATGCTGAGATCCAGGTTCTTCTCAGGTCAGACAGTCTGAAGACCTAGAAACTTAAAATAGCTGGCTGTACCATGTAAATCCATTAAAGAACTGGGACACCTTAGAATAGTGAAATGCATTAGTTACATACTCCCCCTCCCTCTCTCCCTCCGTGTCTCTCTCTCTCCATCCTTCCTTCCTTCCCTCCCTGCTATCTCTCCCTCTCCTTCTCCATGTCTCTTAAACACAAGAAGATTCCAAGTCACACATCAATAACTGGACTAATATCAAGGGCTCAATGAAGTGACCCAACAGTAAATAGCCAGGAGCCTTCCTTTCCACTGTTTGGTGCCAGGCTCTGCCCTTAAAGAGCTTCACTGATTCATTTAATCCTCACAGTGACTCCAAGTGCCTGGTGCTCTAGACAATGAAGGGAAAAAGAGGCACAAATAGACTGAAGTCACACAACACTTCAGTTCCTAAGGTTTGCTGAGTTGGTCTTTCCTCCTTTCAGGACTTCTCTGTGCTGGGCACACACCATGAACAAACAATGGTGGCCAGCCTTCAGATGCCAAGGATCATAATCTATCTTCATCCTGAGGAAGTGGGACACTTCTTCCATAGGAGTTCAGACACTTATGTCCCCCTCAGGGCCATTCCCAGTAAAGGCCCCCAGAGCCCAGCACCACCTCATGAGAGTCCCTAGGATATCACTTGATGAGTCCAACATCCTGTCACCAGGGCCATGGTATCTCCAAGACAGTGCCAACGGGAAAGAGGCACTGGCTGGGATCTGGGCACGCCCTGCTGCAAACCATTACCAGAAAGAGAGCTTTAATGGGCTTCCCAATGACGTTCTGTTCACAGGGACGCACACAAGCTGGGCAGATAGCCCAGACCAAGGCTCCTCCTCCCATTTGAAAACACACAAGACAAGTTACCCATATAGAATGTGATCCAATCCCTCCAAGCTCCCAGTAGACATGTCCATTGATACTAGATAAGGAAATGTCAGAAGTTTGACAGAAATCCCCCATAGAATCATTAGCAACCATTTCAACATTTTCCTTTATACCAAAAAGTCATCATGGTGAATTACTTTAAGGATGTCATTACTACAGCTCTGAATGAAGCACAATGAAGACACCTCCACCGTGTGGTGTGTGCAGTTCTAGAGTTCAAGAAGTAAAAGCCTGGCCTGTCTGCTGAGGATGCTTTTGACTTTGCTGCCCGGCTTCTGTAGGCTCTCTGATCCATCCAATGGCACAAGGTGGGACACTGAGGCATCAGGACTCATTCTAGGACTAAACTGCATCTCCCCAAATCACTGGCTCTCCCTGGGGAGAAGCTGCAACATTTTGTGGTTTGGGACAGAGCTGGTCAACCCAGGGGCCTCTAAAATATGTCTTCCTAGAGCTCAGCCCCCCATCAGCACAATGAATGTTGTTCAAAGGTTTCTGGACAGGAAATGTCGAGGAACGTGACATCTTGATAGAGGCAACCAAGAGAATGAAAGGATCGCCACCCACCTCAAACCCTTCAAAGGTTCTCAGAGGCGCTTGATCTGCAGTGAAGCACCTTCCTTCCCCAGGGAGCCCAGCACCAGCCTGACACCCAGAAACCAAGAGTTCAGTTGCAGGAAGGCAGTTGTAAGAGAGTAGACTTCTGAGTTTAAGAATGAAGTGCCCAAGCCTCACTCTCACAACTCTTTCCAGCTGAGTGATTTTACCCAGGCTGCAGCCCTGACTGTGCCCTCTTCCCTTGCCATGTGGGCAACCCAGTTTGGAGATAGGCAATGGGCAGGCAAGCAGCCTGCCAGAGCCCAGGGGAGAATGCATCAGAAACCTGTATCGCAAATGATGGATGTGGACATTGTCAGAGCTGGGCAGGAAAGACTCAGTGAATTCACAAGGAACGCAGGTCAGGTCAGGTGATCATAAAACATGTCCATCAGGAGATGGAGTGCGTTAGACTCACTGGCCTTGCTATGATCTCCCCTGAGGAGAAACTAAATCCCCAGGGTAATGAAGCCCTAGAATACAGGCTCTGGAGTGACAGAATGTTTAGATGCGGTTGGTCAGCAGCCCTAGGTGCAGCTCTGGAGTTGTGGGAGGAAGGGAGGGGTCCACCCAGCTCTGGTCCAAGTACAGCCCTGCTACTCCCAAGCAAGGGGTGGGGACTCAGGGACCCAGGGAAAGAGGCGGAGATGCAGAGTTAAGGTGCCTAGATGGGGCGTGGCTGTCTCCCAGCTGCACCCAAGCCTCTGGTGACTGTAGCACCTGCCAAGCAGCTGGGCAGCCTCCTAACCCTGCCCGCATCCTCTCCTAGCCTCCCCCATCCACCCACCCAAAAGCCCATGTCCTGCAGACAGTGCCTGACTTCTGTCTACACCTGCAGTGAGCGGTGGGACCCAAGATAGGACCACTCCTGCCTGATGCAGGGTGGGGGGTAGAGGTAGAGACTGAGAGGTTGCAAAGGCAGGGGCTGAGTATGGAGGGGGAGATGGAGCCCACAGCCTGATCGTGGGGAGTTCTAGTGTGTGTGTGTGTGTGTGTGTGTGTGTGTGTGTGTGTGTGTGTGTGTGTTCATTACTTGTACCTGAAACTCACTATGTGGTCCAGGCTGTCCTGGAACTCACAGTGACCCTCCTTCCTTTGCCCCCCAAGATAGTTGTGAACCACCAAGTTGAGCTTTTAGAAAGCAGAAAGAAGTGCTGGGAAGTGAGTGTGGTCTTACTTATGTGTTACAATATGGGAAACAAATGCCTGCCCTAACCCCTGTTGGAGTAGACTTCCTTCCCTCCTTGTACATCCAGAAAGTGAAACAAAACTGCAAAGCCAGCCAAGGGGCCCCAGAGAAGCACAGGCAGAGCCTGCCAACAGGAACCCCTGGCTTCTCAGCTGGAGGTGTGGATAAACAGGAAGCCCAGATAGCATTCTTCCTAGGCTCGATAAGGAAGGCAGGTGCAGCCTACCTGGTGTTTGTCTTGTTGGCTTTTACTTGTTAGAAATATTTATCCTTTATTGCCTACTGTACTATATTTAGGATCCCACTGGGTTTCCAGCCCCTTCTGTTGGATGTTTGTCTTTCCTCCTGTCTCTCACTTTCTCTCCTTCTTTCTTTTCTTGTTACCTTGCTGATCTAAACCAGCAGTTTTCGGTGCATTGAAAACTGTCTGGCTCTCACCCACTTCCATCCCATGGTCTGACCTCTGAACGAGTCAACTTTCCAAGTAACACTTAATAATAATTATGTCATCAGCATAAAAATAAGTGCTGCATTTTTCGGTGGGAAAGTGCATTTTTGCACATTCTGCTGGCTTCTGTAATATTTCCTTGAACTCCTGAGGATCCTGTCCCCACTCCCCATCTCCTCCTCCCCCATTGCCACATTTGTCGTATTGATTTTGAGTGTGGTCCTGGAAAAATATTCATTTCCAATGGAGACAATGAATGTGTTTTAGATATGACATGAGAGCCAGTGTGTGAGCCAATCAGGAAGCTTTCTCCTTGGGTTTTCATTAGTTTCTCTAGCGCAATAAGTCTAATGGGTTATGTGGCAGACTAATTTGCCATTATTTTTGTTTGCATGCTATATTTTATAGCAAAGTGAGTCTTATTGGCGGTGGTGTGAGGGCAGGACCTGAGTCTAAAGAGCTCCTGTGCTCACAGGTGCCCAGCGAAACTGATTCAATGCCAGCCCCAGCCTCACACCTGTCCTGGCTCTGCAGCCTGGCTTAAGGGCCCAGCTGTGACCAGCTCTGCTTTCATACGCTGGCGTAATGGACTAATACTAAAATGATTTCAGGATTCAAACTTGGGCCTCCGGGCATGAAATGTTTGTTATTAAATCCTGCCCACCTCACTCCTCAGCCACAGTTGCAAAAGATCCTGGCTGGACCAGACAGCGCTGGCCATTCAGTTATGCTATCCTACAGGTGCCATTCTCAAGCGCCACAGGAAGTCTCAAACTTCTCCTGGTCTCTCATCATGACATGGGTACCTTTGCTGTTAGAAACATCGTGTCCTTCCCCTCCTGGGCAGGCAGTTCTCCTGCTACTACTGTGTGTAAACGCCAAGCGCACTGTTTCCCGACAGTGATCAGAAATAAGGCACAATGACTTGAGCCACTTCTCAATTTCATCTGGCCCTCGTGTTGCTGAAGAAAGCGTCATCACTCTATGACCTCCACACTGTGGACCTAGCTCAGCATGTGGGTTGTGCTCAGAGCTCAGTGGGCATTCATCAGACCCACAGGCACAAAAGGCCTGCTTCTGGGTCTTCTAAAACCTCATAATTGTGGGGTCCTAAATTTGCAAATTTGCTTGGGTTTCTGATCCTCTCCTGCCCCAGTACCTTTGCTTATCTTTGAAGAGCCTCAAACAGGACTGGTCTGTTTAATGGACAGAAGAGAACCTCCCTGAGAGTCCGATGGTATACTGACCCAGTACCCTCTGACCAGCACACAGCTCACAGAAAAACCTGCCTGGAACAGGTTAGGTAAAAAGCACACATACTAAGGCCAGGAAATATTTTCTGAGAGAGTAAGTATAAATAAAGAAATAAACATGGCTACTGATAAACGTCCCCCCCCATCTGTCCTTTTTCTCGGTGTTTCCAGACCAGCCATTCTCTGTCCTTTAGACTTGGTGGGTTACTGCATTTTTAAACCTCTTGGCTGCTTGCCTTATAAGTATGAGGACTTGAGTTTGGCCCCCCAGAATCCACATTAATGCTGGGGTGCTAGAGTTACAAGGATCCCTGGGTGATGGCATTCCTGAGGAATGACACCTAAGGCTGTCCTCTGGCCTCTTTACTCACATGCTCTCTCTCTCTCTCTCTCTCTCTCTCTCTCTCTCTCTCTCTCTCTCCCTTTCTCTCTCTCTATGTATATATATACATATATATACACACACACATATATATATATATAGTTTCTACCTTTAATTTTGTCAAGGGAAATTGATTTGAGGCACTCTTGCCAACATCTCATCAAAGAAAAGGCAGAAACAAAGAGGAGGAGAAGCCCAGCCCCACCATTGACCTGCTAATCCAAAGTGACTTGGAAAAGAACTAGAGTTTTCCAAAGAAGATTCCTTGTAATCTATTCCTCGAGGTAACAGCCCAGGTTATTTTAGAGTCTGAATAAATATCCAGTCACATAAAAACTAGCATGCAGTGGTAGATGCAGCTGTAATCCTGAAGCTCACAGGTCAGCTAGCCTGCCATTTGCAAA
Organism: Zapus hudsonius; assembly: GCA_004024765.1. Lineage (NCBI taxonomy): Eukaryota > Metazoa > Chordata > Mammalia > Rodentia > Dipodidae > Zapus > Zapus hudsonius. The sequence goes on along the minus strand of PVHP010009403.1, from coordinate 14,234 downwards.
CACACTTCATAACCCAAAATGCCAACTGGGTCATGGGCATCACAGGATAGCTGCTTAAAAACATGGATCAAAGCTGGCTGCTGGCTGGTCCCCACCTCATCTTCCTGTGGCCTGTAGAACCTCCTGTTGTCTGTAAAGTAATGATTCCTCCCTTGTAAATCACCCCCTCACTGATCCAGGTCCATATCCAGCCGGTGGGTATTGAGAGCTGCTGAGGCTGCAGCTGAGGCTGTACCTGGCAGTCACTGCCAGGGCCCTTGCACTTGACCTTGCACTCTGCCCAGACTTTCAACAGCTCCTGCTTAAATGAAGAAGGAAAAGCTCAAGGCGACTTGCGCGTTGTTCTCTGACTAAACTAGACAAAGTGGAGCCTGAGGGCCATTTCTTATAGAACACAACTGGAGGGGTTGAAGTTTGAGGGGAGGGTTGAGGGGTCTGAGCAGCAGACCCACAGATCAGCCCTTGTAGCATTGTAACAGAAGTCTGTCTTCCTAGGGGAGAAATGTCCTTCCCTTTTCCCCTGCGTCCTACCACCCCTGGGGAGAGAGCACCCAGCTGGATGGAATTCTAGCACCCATGACTGGATAAGATTAGTTTCAGCCCTGCTCTTCTTCCCCTTTGACTGTGGAGGGAGCTTCTTTATGAAAACTATGACTTCTCTGAACTCTCAGTCACCCTGGACCCACCCTATGTCAGTACACACCTGCCCCAGCAGGAAGGGGATCGTAGCTGGAGCCAGCGCTCCATTACCTTACAGCTGGCCAGGGTGTCAGAGAAAGACCTGCCCCTCCATCAATGCACACCTGCCCCAGGAGGTCATAGCTGGACCCAGCCGGTCCCACCCCTCCACCACTGTGCACTTGCCCTGTGTGGGGGGGAGGGTCACAACTGGTCCTGTCCCTCCATCAGTGCACCTGCTCCTCAGAGAAGTCATAGCTGGCAGTCACAAGTAGATCTACCCCTCCATGTGTCTTCACTGACTTGTCTCTTATCTCACCCAGACACCAAGCTGAGGAGAAGGGCATCCTTTTATCAGACCCTATGAGAGCTGCAGGAGTCAGGAAAGATGAGGGAAGACTGTGAGGGAAAAGGGGTACCAACTTTGAAGCCACTACGAAGGACAAAGGCTGTATAAGCAAGATATCAAATAAAGAGAAGGACAGAGAGGGACAGATGGGAGAGAAAAGAGAGAGGATACCACAGCAAATGTCATCCTGTGAAATGCAGGTAGGTGGGGGCTGTGACACAGGGAAGAGCTTCAGGGGACTTGGGTTCTGGGCAGGAAATCTTGAACAGACAACCCATAAAAGCTCAGAGGTGTGAGGCTGGTGGTGAAAAGGAAGAGTAGAGATACATTGAATAAAATCATCATAGAGTTGTGGGTGGAGACGGGGAGGAAACTTCAAAGCAGGTGCATGTGGAAACCAAGGCAGGGACGGAGGAAGCATCAAGAGAGAAGAGCCTAGAGGGAGATCAAAATGAGTGAGTAGGGGCTGGAGAGATGGCTTAGTGGTTAAGGTGCTTGCCTGAAAAATCTAAGGTCCCAGGTTTGATTCCCCAGTACCCACATAAAACCAGATGCACAAAGTGGCACATGTATCTGGAGTTCATTTACAGTAGTAGCTAGAAGCCCTGATTTTCTTTCTCTCTGTCTCCTAGCAGATGATAAATAGACAGATTAGATATTGATAGATAGATATTGATAGATAGATAGATGATAGATATTGATAGATAGATGATAGATAGATAGATAGATAGATAGATAGATAGATAGATAGATAATTTAAAAAATAAGCAAGTAAACTCGAGGTATCCAGGAAATTGCAGAAGAGGACCCGGAGTGACCTGGGAGCAGCCAAATCTCAGGGTACCAAGCACAAGCCATTTTTCTCCATACCCAATGGCCCAGAGACAGGGCAGGGAGAGGCCAGGGGAAGAGAAGCCCTGTAGACAACACCTCCTGGCTTGGATGCTGAGCAAAGTCCACATAGAGGCAGAGGATCGCTGGTGAGGTCAGAATGTAGGACCCAAATGTCTCTGTCACAGAGGTAGAGATCATTTCTTACGATTTCAGCTGAGATGAATCCCCAAAGGGACTGTTTTCTCAAAGCCCAGACCCTTTAAGCTGGGAAAGGAGGAAAGAGGAAAAAGAAAAAGGGAGTGAGGGAAGAGACAGAGAGGGAGAAAAAGAGAAAGAAGGGAGGGAGGAAAAGAGGAAGGAAGATGGAAAGGAAGCCACATGAAATGTGCCTTAAACATGACAAAAAAAAACCCTCTGATAAGCTGCACGCAAATCACCTACTTAAGAAAGAAATTAAGGTCATAAACCTCACACACACACACACAGAGAGAGAGAGAGAGAGAGAGAGAGAGAGGAATCAGAAATGCACATACTGCTCTCTTAAAATCTATCTCATCCCTCATTTCCGTTAGTAATCACATAACCATTGCACACTACAGGAAATAATTGCATCAGCAAAATGAAAGCAGGTTTTCTTTCTTTCTTCCTTTCCTTTCTTTCTCTCTTTCTTTCTCTCACTCTTTATTTATTTATTTATTTATTTATTTATTTATTTATTTATTTATTTATGTATTTTTTTTGTGGTGCTGAGGACCGAACCCAGGGCCTTGCAGTTGCTAGGCAATTCACTATGTAGTCTCAGGGTGGCCTTGAACTCATGGTGATCCTCCTACCTCTGCCTCCCAAGTGCTGGGATTAAAGGCGTGCGCCACCATGCCTGGCTCTCTCTTTCTTTCTTTCTTCCATTTGCATCTCTGTTCAGCCTACAAAGGAAACCCACTCCTGCCTACTTAGTATGACCATTCGGATAAGCATGGCGCCCTCTATTTCCACCAGTCACACTGCAGAAGTTACCACTACACATGTGTTTAAGAAGCATCTTCCAGGAGTGTAAGTGACCCTCTTAAGGCAGGCTCTGGAACATGGCTTCACACTGTCATCAGAAATAGCGTGCAGAGGCCAGATGCCCCAGGAAGACAGCTCTGGAATCCCACACACAGAACCCACATAAGATTTTAAGATTCCCTCCTCAAAAAACCCTCATCGATCGGTTCTTTTGGCTTGTGATCCACACTGCCCATGTGAGGGGTTTGGATGACAGTGACACAGAAACTCATTTGTGCTCTATAGTGTTCTGGGCATTAGGAACACAGGGGTGAGTGTGAGCCAGGACCTGCTACCATGTTGTTCACTCCAGGTTTGCTCCTGGACAAGATAGCCCTGAGATAGATAGCTGACCACCAGATCTAAGCAGACTGCTGAGGAAGCATTCCGGGTCTCAATCACATACAGCAGTGTGGGGGTCTTTAAAATACCTTTTGAATTAGGAAGGATTTCAAGCACATGGAAAAGCGTAACACAATGGCGCATTCACCCATATCAACACCTGCAAGACTTAATAATGCTAACGTCTTCGTATATTTGCTTCAGACCTTGTACTTTTTGAAGCTTTATTTATTTGGTTGTATGTATATAGTAGTGGTGGTGGGAGGTGTACCAGGGCCTCTTGCCTCTGCAAACAAATGTCAGACACATATGCCACTTTCTTGTGTCTGGCTTTTTGTGGGTATTGAGGGATTTAAACCCTAGGCTGGCAGGCTTTGCAAGCAAGCACCTTTAACCACTAAGCCATTTCCTCAGTCCCCAAACCTTTTATTTTTAAGAGCGCAAAAGGGCTGAGGAGATATATCAGTAGGTAGTGCTTGCTTTGCAAGCCTGAGTTCAATTCCCAGAACCCATGTATAAATGGAGGGCATGGAAACAGGCAGATATCTGGGTCTTTGCTGGTCAGCCAGTGAGCCTGACTGATAAGCTCCAGGCCATTGAGAGAATGTACCTCAAAAAGGTGACCAGCACCTGAGCTACACCCCCCAAGTTTGTTTCCTGGCCTCCATACACCTGCACATATATGTGCATTCACACCATCACACACATGCGCACAGGCAGATGCTCACACACACATACATACATATATACACACACCCCGAAAAAAAGGAGAGAGACTGGAGAGATGACTCAGCAGCTAGAGAGGCTTGCTTAAAAAGTTTGCCTTCTCTGCTTTGATCCTCCCTGAACCAACATCGTGCTGGAGCCAAAGTGGTGGCTGCGTCTGTAATCCCAGTGTGCCTGCAGCAATGGAATGTGGAGCCAGGGAACCTGTCATGGTTTGATCCAGGTGTCCCCCACAAACAAATGAATGTGTTCTGATAGATCGATCCTCAGCTGATGGCAGTTTGGGTTTTACAACCTCGATGAAGCTGTGTTGTTGGGGGCGGGCTTATGGGGTTATAAGCCAGCTTCCCCTTGCTAGTATTTGGCACACCTTCCTGCTGCTGTTTGCAGTGCTGTGGCAGAGGTGATGTCCAGCCCTCTGCTCATGCCATCGTTTTCCCTGCCAGAATGGAGTCTCCCCTTGAGTCCGTAAGCCAAATAAACCCATTCCTCTACAAGCCGCTTTTGCTTGGGTTCTTTCTGCGCAGCAACAAAGAAAGCTGACCACAACAGAACCCCAAGCTCACAAGCCAGCTAGACTGACATTCATTTTCAGTGACAAGAGATGTTGTCTCAAAGAAGACAGGCACCTTATGATCATCCTCTGACCATACACACACCCATACACACACACACACACACACACACACACACACACACACACACACTAACAAAATAAAAGAAAAAGTTTTCAAAAATGCAGATATAGTGGAGTCTTCTTTAAAAATGATGTTGCATATTGTTCTGCCTACTTAGAAATACATAAATGACAGGTAGAACTTACCAGTAAGAGGCAAAATGTGTATAACATAAAATTCATATTTTCACCATTTTTGAGTGTAGAATCCAGTGGTTTTAACATATTCAACTCACCATCATCTGTCTCCAGAATTACTTCATTCTCCAAAACTCTGGCCCCATTCATCCCTAACTCCCCATTCCTCCCTCCCCAGCCTGGGAAGAAGTCAGTTTTCATCACCAAACACTCTGAAAAATTCACCCACATGAAGGAGTCCATGTGCAGGTCATTTTAATTGCTGCGTAATAGTCTACTGCTTGATTATATCACAACCAGTTTTTCCCCCTCCTTGCATGGACAGTTAAGACGTTTTCAAATTTTCACTAATACAAACAATGCTGCATCAGTGTTTTTACACATAATAACTAACCTGTCACAGGAGTGAGAAACTCCCTGGGGCATGTCCCTGGATGGGGACTTGCTGAGACAAAAGTGTGTCACTTTTCATATATGCCAGATATAATCACATTATTCTCCAAAGAGTCTATACAGAGTCACTTTTCCTCAAGGTAATGTGTGACAACCCTGGTCGCCCCACGTCTTTCCCATTCCTCTCAGTGTTTGAAGACTTGAATTTGTGCAATCAGATGAGCATGAGATACAATCTCACTGCATCTTTGATTTGCATTCATTTCCCTGGGGAGAGCTTGTTCTCACATCTTTACTGGCCTTTCTGGTTTCTTCTTCTGTCAGTGTCTCAACACACTCTGGCTATTCCCTGTTGCTCACCTGTCCTTGTCCGAACAGGCTATTTGTACTTATGGTTTCTTGTTTCTTATAGCACTTACTGAGCTATAATTCATATGTCACACACCCGTTTACTGGTGGCAGTCAATGGTTTTTGGTATATTCAGAGGTGAACATCACCACAATCAATTTTTTTGATGGAGCAGTGAGTTTTAATGGGGTAACTTACAGAGCAGGGTGAGGGATGGCTTATAGGAACATGGAACCCCCCCCCCAAAGCAGCTATACCCCCAAGAAGTACTTGTATGGATGAAGACCTCCCCATGGCTGTTCTAAGGAGCAGCCTTGTGTCAGGATGCTATTCCCTTTGCCCAAGGGTGAGGGCTTACTCCAGAACATGGAGTCAGGGGCGATGACTGGCCACTTAGATAGAGCTCATTGTACTTTAATCTGTTACCCTCTATATATTCCAATTTTTGAACTACTTTTTCATCAAAGCCAAATAAACCCATTCCTCCACAAGCCACTTTTACTTGGGTTCTTTCTGAGCAGCAACAGAGAAAGTTGACTACAACAGATTTGAGTACCAGGAGTGGGGTCATCTGTTGCTGCTAGAACCCTTTTGGAACTGATCTGCAGAAGGATTGTGGAAGGATTTGAAACCTCATCCTAAGAGACACCTTGCAGTGCTGAAGGTACAACTTCATAGACCTTTCTGGTCAGAGTTAAAAGACCTGAATGCAGTAAAAACTATGGACTGTGAAGTTTGGCTTACAAGGGTGAGAAAGAACTTTGTCAGGACTGTGCCAGAAGCAGTTTGTGTGAGAGACTTGCTGCGTTCTGCCTGCCTGTGTCCTGAGAATTTGTGCAGGGTTGCTTTGCGTGGAAAAGGACTGGTGTGAGCAGATGGAAATGGCACAAAAAGAAAAGAGATCTTTGGGCTGAAACTGCTGCCCATTCAGCTGCAATTGCTTGAGAGATTACAACCAGTGAGATAGGGCCAAATGATCTGCATTGGAACAACAGGAAGAATGCAGACTCTTTGAAGTAAGGGGCCTGAATGCTTTGTTCCCCCCTGGATTAACAAATTGGTGGCCACCTGGTGCTATGGAATAAAACAAATGCAGGAAGAGAGTGGGTCATTGGATTTGCAACACAATTTTGTTTTTGAAAAATGGCCTTTGGCAGTGTGAAGCAGGTATGCTTGATTGCCTGCTTGGAGGCCCAATGGAACCATGAAGATGAACTGTGGGCTGCAGTGGAGACCTAATAAGATGCCAGGACTATGGAAGACTGCCAAGGAGAGCTGCCAGCACCAGATGAAGTTTTCCCAGACTGTGAGTAGCCGAGCTGGAGGGGCGGAATCAAATCTCCAGGAGACTTGTTATTGGTTAGAATTATTGAACTTGGAGTTAGAGATTGACGTTGCCCTGCTTGTTTAAAATCTTGTATTGGTTCAATCTGTTTTTTTTTTTTAAACCATGACTCATGTTATCTTTTGCAGTGTGAATGTTCTGTGCCACTATGGGTTTGTTTTTTGGTGTTATGGCTCAATTGAAAGAAAAACTGTGGGGACTTATGGAGTTGAGCTGAACACATTATATTTACATCATGTATTATTAGTTTGTGGGGACCAAGGGTGGACTGTCATGGTTTGATCCAGGTGTCCCCTGCGAACAAATGAATGTGTTCTGAATGATCAATCCCCAGATGATGGCAGTTTTGGAATTAAAACCTCACTGGAACTGTATTGTTGGGGGCAGGCTTATAAGCCAGCTTCCCCTTGCCAGTGTTTGGCACACCTTCCTGCCATTGTTTGCAGTGCTGTGGCAGTGGCGATGTCCACCCCTCTGCTCATGCCATCATTTTCCCTGCCATGATGGAGTCTCCCCTCAAGTCCATAAGCCAAATAAACCCATTCTTCCACAAATCACTTTTGCTCGGGTTCTTTCTGCACAGCAACAGAGAAAGTCGACTACAACAGATGGGGATCTAACTTAACTTTTTTTCTCATTTGATAAATATCCCAAAAACAAACCCACGTATTTCCCACTAATTCCCAATTCTACCTCTGTGTGAGGCCAACTGCCCAAATACATTAATTTCTAGGCTTCCTGCTCTATCTGATTCATCTATTTTGAATTCGCTAATATATTTGCATATATTAATTACATATAATAATGAGTTTCATTATATCATTTTCATACATGAATATATTTTTATTACACCTCCATGATTCTCTAGTATCACGCTTTACTCCTCCCTGATCTCTTTCCTTTTACCAAGTCCCCATCATTTTGTGTGTGTTTGACTCATTAAGTAAATTAGAGTACTTATAGGAGCATGGGTGTGAGGATATTTACAGAAGCCCAGGCACCTTATCATTTTGAATTCTTGCCTAATGTTGAACTGTGTTAACTACAACAGCTTTTTGATGAGTTTCATTCTGTGTAGAACAAATTCCACATCATACTCTTTTTCTTTAAAATTGTCTTGTTTTTGGTTGACCTGTATTCCTACATGTTAGTTTTAAGAATAACTATTTGAGTACCATAACCTGGATTGAATTTTAGATTAATAGTATGCGCTGAAAACTGTGATGTTATATCTTCTCTTCCAAGACACCAATGTCCCTTCCAGCTGCTACATTTCATGAATGCACTTGACATTCCAGTACCATACAGGGAAAGAGTAGGAGAGTCAGGCCCAGTACCTCTGGCACAATGCTCCTTCCCCTAATGTCAGAGACCAGAACCTCAGCCCAGTGGCTTGTGTTGTCTCTCTGAAAGCCTGGCTCTCTCTTGCTCATTACTGCAGTCAGGGCTTTCATCACAAACTGGCTCGTTGGCTCTGTGTGCAGTTCCTTCTCCTAGGAACCTGCAGTAGATTTCAGCTGTGAGGGCTAAGCAGAAACCCAAAGCCATCCCTTGAGAATTGAGACAGTCTCTGTGGGAGGACAGTGAGGAAGGGTTAAAGCAGAAATAGGAGGAAAGAGAAAGCGCTGAGAGGGAGCAGAAGATCCATGCCATTGGACAGAGAGATCAGAAGCTACATAAGAGAGGGCAACGCTGACAAGCCAAAAAACCCACAGGAAAGCAGAACACAGAAACCCAATGCCAACTTAACAATTTACTGCTAAAACCAAACACAACCACTGTGATGGGTAATATTAATGAACACCTTCGCAGGATCTTGACTCACTTAGGAGACAAACCTCTGCACTTGTCTGTAAAGGAGTTTCTAATTGGGTTCATTAAAGTGGAATGGCCCAGTCATTGTAACTGTGGGTAGCACCATTCCATGGGCTGGGGTCTCAGACAAAATACAAAGAAGAAAGCTGGCTGAACACCAGCATTCACCTCACTCTACTTCCAGATTGCAGATTCAATGTGTCCAGCTACTTTTGGCTCCTGCCACCATGCCTTCCTCTGAAATGATGGACTGTAACTCTTCAAACCGTAAGCCAAAATAAACCCTTCTTTCTCTAAGTTGCTTCTTGTCAGGCATTTTGTCACAGCAACGAGGAAAGTAACTAATAGAACCACCAGTACCGCTAGCATTTATTTCGAATGGCTGAACATTTGTTCTGTGTAGGCAAATTATAAATTACTTAAGAAGCCAAGGTATAAACCATCAGTTTTCTGGACAGTCTCAGAGTGAGATAGGGAGACCTGTGTATGCACTGAGCATGCTCTGACAGCAGGTGGACTCGAGTCTCTAACAAGAAAATTATGCACACCTGGAGGGAGCTGTCCCATCCAAGAAATCTCCCTTGCAGTGGGTGGACAGCATGTCCACACGCTGAGTCCCCTCCTTCTGCTTCAAAGACAGCCCATTTTTCTTAGAAACAGCCCTCCATCTTTGCACACAGCCATCCCAAAGCATCTATGGTTGATCTATGTTGAGAATGAGAAGATAGTCAGGAAATTTTTTGGTCCTCTAATGTGAATTATAATTTAAATCTTTCTTTTGATGTGTGTATGTGTGGTGTGTGTGTGTGTGTGTGTGTGCAGGTGCACATGCACATGTTTGAGTGTGGAAGACAGAGGACAACCTCAGGAATCATGTTCAGGAATATCATCTATCTTCTTTGAGACAAGGTCTCTTTTTCTGAGACAAGATCTCTTATTGGCCTGAAACTAGCCAATGGTGAAGCAAGACTGGCTGGCCAGTAAACCTTAGGAATCCTCTTGTCTCCACCTCCAAAGTGCTGGGATTATAGGTGCATGCTATCATGCCTACCCAATATTAATGTTCATTCTTGATATGAGCAAGTTCTAATTTCTTGGGAACATGAAAGAGAACCATCTGGAAGGTCTAATAAGGAGACAAAGGCTCAACACCAGTTAAGGGACTCTATGATCAGAGGCTGCCCAGGTAGTGGTTTCCTGGACTAACTGAAAGCCAGGCTTCATTAAACTGAGAATAGATGTCTGAGAAGAGCAGGCCCCAAAGTCCAAGTGGCTGAGTTTGGCACCTGACCACATCAACCGCTGAGGTGAAGAGACCTGAAAGTGAGACACTGACTTCTGCTCTTGGAACTTCCCACAGAACGTGGCTCCAAATGTCATTGTCACAGCTAAGTTCTCCACCTCCTCAGATGTCCCACTCCCCACCATATACGGGGAACTACAGTCGTGAGGCCAGTGTGCCTTCTTCAGATCCACTGTCTCCTTCTCAGAGGACCAGAGTCACTGTGTTCCCTTCCTCTCCAGTCCCACTTGTTTCTTGGAACTCTCTGTCCCCTGCATGTCTTTCAAGGCACTTCCTCATCCTTGTCCTTTGGATACTGATGACTCATTTCTGGTCCAGCCCCAGAGACAGATGGGTCCTACATATACATCCTGGACCAGAGAGTACCATAACCCTCCTTCCTCCCCTTCCTACCAGGACACTAAAGAAGAATGATCACACATTTAGCACATATTTATAGAGTGCCTGTGGGGCAGAGGTGTCCCTTTAAACTGGATCCTGGATAAAAATTAGGAGACCAGGGTTCCAGCCCCAGCTCTGCCCCTCACAAAACAAGAAGCCATGAGATTGTTGACTTAATTTCTCTCTGCCTTGGTTTCCTCCTCTGTAAAGTGTGGGTGGGGTTGATCTCTGAATGGCCCCTCTATCTTTGCTAGCTCATGGTTCTTCATGTAGGAGCATTTTCAAGTATGGTGGGAGGATAGAATAAAGTCAATAATAAATTTAGTAAAGTATGAAGAGCTCCGTTCCAAAGAGATACAAGCTCTCTTGCTCCAATATTGTCAGTGAGTCTGGATGATGGACAACATCCCTATGTGGCTCTGATGGTTAATTTCAATCGTCAACTTGATTGGAGGATATTAATGAGGCACACCTTGTGTGTGTGTGTGTGTGTGTGTGTGTGTGTGTGTGTGTGTGTGTGTTAGTGAGGACGTTTCCAGGAGGGATTTTACGAGGTGTGGGAGACCTACTCCAAGTGTGGGCAGCACCATCAGCTGGGTTAGGATTGAATACTAATCCAGAAGTACAGAGACCCCTAAGATCTCAACAATAAAACAGCCTTAATACTCACCCACCATGACTCAGGGAAATGAGCGGAAGAGGGGGCGGAAAGATTGTGAGAGCCTTGGTGGGGGAGAATACCCAAAGTCATGGCCGCTCACAGTAGTAACACACTAAGGCCAGCAGAACCGAGCTGACTCCTAGGCTATCCATGGTCCCCTGCCCCAAGGACTGATCCAGACTACCCAAGGAGGAGGATATCCAGCCGATCGGGGATGGGGAAGAGGGGCATTGGGGAATGGGGGATAACAACTTATTGTCTGCCCATTAAATAATGTAACTCATTATGGATAATTAAAAAATAAAAATAAAGCGAAGAAAGAGAAGGCAAGCTGAATGCCAGAGTTCACCTCTCTCTGCATCCAGATCCACTGAGCTACCAGCCTCTGCTCCATCGCCATAGAACTTCCTGCCACCACGTCTTCCCCACATTATTCCCCTAAACCATGAGCCAAAATAAATCCTTCCTCTCTTAAATTGCTTTTGCCAGTCATTTGGTCACAACATCAAGAAACACAACTAATACAGTAGCTTCCACCATGGCTTTCCTAAGGGTAAGATTTAGAGTAAGACAAAGAAAAGATCCAAGCCATAGGTTAGGCTTTCCAATAATTGTAAATTATTTGACATTTTGACTTTTCTAGCTAGAAAGAATGTCTACCTACAGAATATCCAAACAAGTCATCCACTTCTCCCTGCACATGACAAACAAGAACACTTGTCACCTAAGGTCTACATGTCTGCATGTATATAAGCTTATGTTCAAGATGACAAATAGAGAATGTGTAGGTTGTGCTGATAATTCAATAATGTTTCTTTCTGATTCGACCTCTCTTGGCTTCCTGGTTATCAAAGGATTCCTGGACTGGGGTCTTGCTTTGGTGTGGGTGTGGCTTGTCCCCCAGGGCTGGAAGCTTTGTCCCCAGAGTGGCAGTGTTTAGAAATGGTGGAACCTTTAGAAAGTGGTGTCTAGGAGAGATTAGGTCATTGGAGAACTACCTTCAGAGGGGAATAATGACCATCTCATGGGAGTGAGGTCTTCCAGGCTGCACTGGTTACCAAAAGAGCAGGTAACTATAAAGTGGGTTCCACTTTCTTGGTTACTCTTGTCTTCTATGTTGCTACATCTTTCCTCTTTGGTTAACACCATACATGGTCCATGCTTCTCTGTGTGAGGCCATTCATCATGTTTTGACTGAGTCAGAAACTCAGCAGATTGCCAAAAAAAAAAAAAAAAGTTATACCGGGCGTGGTGGTGCACGCAGAGATAGGAGGATCGCCTTGAGTTCAAGGCCACCCTGAGACTACAGAGTGAATTCCAGGTCAGCCTGGACTAGAGCAAGACCCTACCCTGAAAAACCAAAAAAAAAAAAAGAAACTCCGAAGATTGATTTACCTAATTTTGAACTTTTAGTTTCTCAAACTGTTAAATAAACTGCTTTTCACTTTAGGGAGTCCTTAGCCCACTATAATTGTGGGCTATGTGAGTTCTTCCAAGAACTCACATACCTCACAATATTTGCATGTATCTGGCTTTCAAAGGAGCCCTTGACCACTGCTCCTCCCCAAAATGGCCTCTAATTAAGCATTGTGCTCCTATCATGAAGAAAAGTCCAGCTCTGACCTGTATATGACCAAACCACTTAGCAGAAAAATCATGAATCTGGCATGAGAGAGACCTGGTTTCAAATCAGTTTGTCATTTGAAATTTGCTTTTAGACAAGGTACTTTAATGTGGCAATCCTTAGCTCCCTCGTTTCTATAATGTGGGGAACAGTCATTTGCCTACTTTATAGGGGCATGTGAGAATGAAATTATTTTACTGTGTATTATTCATGGTTCTCCAGAGAAACACACACACACACACACACACACACACACACACACACGTACTCAGTTGGTAAAGTTCTAGACACACAAACATGAGGACCTGAATTCAATCTGCAGAACCCATGTAAAGATACTAGGCATGGTGCTGTGTGCCTGTAATCCCAGCTCTGGGGAAGCAGACATGGGCACAGCCCTGGGCTTCTCTGGTCAGCTAGTCTAGCCTTATTGGTGAATTCTGAGCCAATGAGAGACCCTGTCACACACATATGTGCACATGTGTGGAGGCCAGAGGACAGGTTCACACACATATGTACACCCACACTCATGCATACACATTAAATATTGAACAAGAATGTATATATTGAACAAAGGAATTTAACAGAATGAGTTACAACCAATAGGGGCTGGGTAACCCAACATAGCTGCTCAGTCCACAAGGCTGGATTCCTCAGCAGTCCAAGTCAGGTGCTGAAGGCCTGGAGGATTCTGGGAGAGTCACTGGTCTTCAGTCCATTTTGTAACATGAAGAATCTGACAAGAATGGGGACAGCAAGGTCGGCTGCATTCACCAGCAAGAAGTAAAGACAGGCAGGCAAATACTCTGATTTTTTTTTCCCCACAGCCTTCTTTATGTCTGGGTTACCTGACAGAAGGCATCACCCACTCTGGGAGAGAGTTTTCTCCCCTCAGTTGATCCTTCCTGGAAATACCCCCCCAAACATGCCCAGAGGATGCCTCTGAGTTGATTCAAGATCCTGTTAAATTAATGATGCACAAACTCCAGCACGTAGGTTGTCAGCATCTGGTTGGCTTTATGTATCCCTTCGATGCCATGTAAAATCAGCGCTCCCTCCCTGGAGAGCTCACTGGGCCCCAGCCCACCTGTGTACCTCACATGGCTGTGGTACAATCGGACACTGAACCTGGGCAATCGCTCTGTTCAGCAGTGCTCTCTGCACAATCCTCCTGAGAGTCTCCATGGGCACATGGCCAGTCCCTCTCTCCCCCCTCAGCAGCCTCACAAGGAGGGAGATGGTGGCCACACCAGTCTCGAAACCTACTTGACTACTGTTATCTCCTACCTTTGCCAACAAAGCCACTTCCTTGTCCTAAGAGCACCTCAGAATCCCTTCTTCCTTCTTGACTTTCATTTCTCACACCTTGTCTTGAGCCACATCCTCTGTGCTAGAAAAGCTCCCACTTCCTGTCAGCCCAGCACCTTCAGAGCACTTCCCCTCCTATTCTCTTCTCTTCTCTTCTTTCTCTCTCTTCTCTTATCTCTCTTCCCTTCCTTTCTTCCCCTCCCCTCCTCTCTCTCCTCTCTCTCTCTCTCTCTCTCTCTCTCTCTCTCTCTCTCTCTCTCTCTCTCTC
>PVHP010009402.1:0-50584 GCA_004024765.1 Zapus hudsonius | reverse complement strand
TCAAGCAAGGAAAGTAAATTGTAAACAAACAGATTTGATTACTTCTTCCTTCTCAATATTTATTGTATGACTGTGATTAATTTTCTCAGATAACTATTTTTGAGTGTATATATGTGCACGGTGTACATGCTTGTATGTGCATTTAAGTTCTTACATGTTGGTGCATGTGGGGGTGTAGGTGCTTCTGCACACGTGTGTGTATATGTGTGTGTGTGAGAGAGTGTGTGTGTGTATGTGTAGGGCAGAGGTCAACATTAGGTGTCTTACTCCATTACTCTCCAATTTACGTTTTGAGACAGGGTTCCATATTGAACCAATTTGGCTACACTAGCTATAGCAGTAAGTACCAGAGACCCTCCTGGTGTCTATCTTCCAAGAACTGGGATTATAGGTGCATTCCACCATACCCAACAATTTTATGTGGATTCTGTGGATGGAACTTGGGTCTTTGTGCTTGTAAGGCAAGAACTTTGCTGACTAAGCCATTCCCCTAACCATCAGAGAACTTTTTGATGAATCTATTCAAAACCTGCATGGAGTTGATTTTGGCTAATCCCTGTGGTTATGTAATGGGGAAGTTTTAGCACAGCCATATCTGTTTTTTTATTTTATTTATTCATTTTCAAGCAGAGATACAGAGAGGGAGAGAGGGAAGGAAGGAGGGAGACAGGAGAGAGAGAGAGAGAAAGAGAGACAGTGTGTGTGCACCACCCCACCACTTTGTGGGTCTGGCTTATGTGGGTACTGGGGAATTGAACCCGGGGCCTTAGGCACTGGAGACAAGTGCCTTAACCGCTGAGCCATCTCTCCAGCCCCATATGTTTTTTTAAAATATTTTATTTATTCATTTTCAAGCAGAGAGAGAGAGAGAAAGAGAGAGAGAGCACCAGAGCCACCACCTTGTGGGTCTGGCTTATGTGGGTCCTGGGGAATTGAACCTGGGGCCTTAGGCACTGGAGGCAAGTGCCTTAACTGCTGAGCCATCTCTCCAGCCCACCCATATCTGTTTTTTTACCACTGCATTTCCCCACCGAGTTCGTGTCCTCTAATGCAAAAGAATTATACACAGGGACAGAAATAAGTATTTTTATCATATATTTATTCTAGATTAATCAGTTAAGGGAAGGAGGAATTGGATAGGAAAGCTGCCCAGTCACCATGTGGTCTGTGAGGTTCATAAAATCATATTATTTAAGGGAACATGGGGAGTTACAGAGTTCTCCAGCCACAAGTGTGGGGAAAACAAGTGTCAGAGAGTTTAATAGAATTTATGCTGTTTAGCTAAACAAGCAGAAGAAGTAAAGATATCAGAGGGCTCACATCATGAGGAGAGGTTCATGAGGGAAAAATCTAGAGCCTACCCCCACCCCAGCCATTAGCTGGTGTGATATAGGCCTTACCTTTCTAAGGCCAGGAGATTCAGAGATCCTTCTGCTAGCCTGCCATGTGGGGAAGAGAGCACTAAGACAAAGGTCCTTGGGAATTAAAGTTCCCTCAGGTGAGTCAGAGAGACAGCTGATTGGTTCATACCTGACCAGTCAGTTTTAGCTCCTAGGTTGTAGCTTAGCTAGACACCTCCCACTCAAGGAGGGGGGTGTCTCTGCAGACGCCTGATGGTCACAGTTATGTGTTGGACATCTGTGTCTACTCGTGGAGAGAAGGAGATCCATCGGTTTGATCAGTTAAATAACAGTATTGATGTTTCATGGGGGAAGTCTTTGATCTAACTTTTGTCTAATTTTTTTTGTCTTATATTTTAAGGATTTGCAATGCCAAAAAATTTCCGTGTTAGGGGTGCCATATACTTTGTCATTTTTTTTGATACAAATGTAGATTTTCTCTCTAAATGACAACTGAAGAGCTACTTCAGAGAAGGAAAGAGGCTCCAGCCCAAATTCCCTTTGGACACAGGCCCAGTAGTGTGTTGGGGGAAAAGCCAGCTCTGGTGAAGATCCTGTGAGCAGCTGTCTGCCTTACCATGTGTCCCTGCTCTCCCCTGCTTTCTGTGTAAGTAAACCAGCACACAGCCTGGTGTTAGCAGATTCCAGGCCATTGGTGGTACAGGGACCTTTCTACCTAGCACAACCAAAGGAATTTAAGGAGGTGGAGAGAGAGAGAAAGAAAAAGGAGACAGTGAGAGAAAGATAAGAAAAAAGGAGAAGGGAAGGAAAGGAGAGAGAGAAGATTGATATTTGAAGGGGAAGAAAGGAAATTACTAATGCTGCATATATACTTTTATTTATTTTACCCTAATGTTTGGAGATTTAGAGGGATGGAAAAGAAGAAGTCAAAGGGGATTTTAATAAGAGAAATGTATGTGTAAGATATTATTTTTTTCAGTCTATTTGTGTGTGTATGCCTGTGTGTGATGTGCATGTGTGTGAACATGTTCATGTTCATGACCTCAGTATGCATGTGGAGGTCAGAGAATAACTTTCGGGTGTCAGATCTTGTCTTAACATCTTGTTTAAGGCAGGGCTCTTGTTCACCACTCCATTCATCAGGTTAGCTGGCCTGTGAACTTCTGGAAGATTCTCCCATATACTTCCCTTTTTGCCATAGGCGTTCTGGGATTACAGATGCCCGCAACAGTGTCTGGCATTTTTGCATGAATTCTTGGGATCTGAATTCAGGCATAGGCTTGCATGAGAAGCACTTTATCCACTGAGCCATCTCTTTAACCCAAGAGTGATATATTCCTCCTAATTAGGAAATGCAGGGTGTTTTTTTTTTTTTTTTTGGCTGAATGGCTGAATGGCTGAATCTCACTTGTCTTCAGCAGTCTTTCACTATCAGCTCCGTAGTTAGATTGAAGAAATGATGAAGTTTGTATCTCAAGGCCCACACGTTGAAGCCTTGGGTGCCAGCCTGTGGTATGCTATGAGGAGGTGGTGGACCCTTTGGAAGGTGGCCTCGTAGCAGCAAGTTAATCCATTAGGGGCTTGCTTTTGAGACTGGGTCTTGTTACACAGTGTATTAGTCAGGGTTCTCTAGAAGCAACAGAGTTGATAGAATGGATATATAAAAAAAGGAATTTACTGAGATGCTTATGGTAGTCCAATAGTAGCAGTCTGTAGGCCCACAGGTAAGGAACCAGTAGCTGTTCAGTCCACGTAGATGGATGTCTCAGCAGTCCCAATCCAGCTCAAAAGGCCTGATGAATCCCTGGGGAGCGGCTGCTCTTCAGTCCACGATGTGAGGCCGAGGAAACTGGGTTCCGATGTCCAGGAAGGGTAGGAGAGCAGGATGCGAGTGCAAGTCACGAACCAGCACCAGTAGCCGGGGGAGGAAGGAAGAGCATCTCCTTCTCCTTAAATTTCCTTATATTAGTCTCCTTCTGGAAGGCCCACCCAGGATTACTATGGATTAACTCAAATTGACAAGTTTAACCATCACAAGTCTTCTCCAAAATCCCAAAAGGAATTTTCAATCCTTTCTGTAGGCAAGATCAGGGATCCACCCAAGATTATTATGGATTAGCTCAAATTGACAAATTTAACCATCACACACAGGCTGGGCTGACCTTGACATCTGTTGAATGCTCCTGCCTCAGCCTCCAAAATGTTAGAATTACAGACATACATTATGGCACACAGCTAGAGGCAGCCATCTCTCTCTTTTTCTCTCCCTATGGTCTCTCTCTCTCTCTCTCTGTGTGTGTGTGTGTGTGTGTGTGTGTGTGTATGTGTTTGTGTGTTCATGTGACTGCTTCTCCCCTGCCACAGAGTGAACAAAGTATTGTGCTAACAGACGGCAGAAGCAATGGGACCAAGTGACCACTCTGAAATCCTCTAAAACCATGTACCAAATAAACCTTTCCTCCTTTTATGATGATTACCTTAGACATTTTTGTCTTAGTCACAGCATGCCAACAAACAGGGATTTTAGACAATATTTAACATTTATAGTTTAATGACTTTCAATGATATCTTCAGCTATATTCCAGCATCTAGTCTCCAGTGGAGGTGGGGTCTAGTAGGAAAAAGATGAATCAGTAATCTCTAATCCCTTCATGCTGTCAGTCTAGTTGGCATGACAGGACACAGTATGGAGGACATGCCAGTGGAAGGTAAATGCTATGGTGAAAAATGAAGCCTACTGCGTGTGGCAGTGTGTGATTATAATTCTAGCACAAATAAGGTGAAAGGAGGACAAGAAGTCCAAGGTTATCCTCAGATACTTAGTAAATTTGAGGTCTGCAGGGCTGTATGAGACCTATAAGAAGGAGGAGGACGAGAAAGAAGAAGGAAAGAAAGAAGAGCCAGAAGAAAAGGAGGAGGAGGAAAGTAGGGAACAGAAAGGTATAAGAGGATCGGGCCTGGGGGATATTTGAAGGATGGCCATAGAGACCACAGAGCTGAGGCCTGCAGGAAGTGAGGGAGTGAGGGTTACAAGGGATTAGGTTGGTTTGCTTTGCATTGCCCCTCTTTTGGGGCTGAGGATACAGTTCATTGAATAAGAGCACTTTCTACAAAAGCATGAGGACTTGAGTTCAATCCCCAGCATTGAATTAAGAAGCCAGGCATGCCTGTAACCCTAACACTGGATGGAGGCAGAGCTAGGAGGATTTCTGGAGCTTTCTGGTCAGCCAGTCTAACACAAAGCAATGAGCTCCAGGTTCAGTGAGAGACTCTGCCCAGGAGTCACAGTCCAGAGGAAGGGCTCCTGCCTGGTGCTTCTACACCTGAAGTTTCTTTGACATGCAGGCTTGGGGTCCTTGGAGAATGGGATGAGCGAGACTCTGTTCAGGAAATAAGTTGGAAGAATGATAGAGAAGGACACCCAAACTTCTTCTTGTGGTGTCCATACATGCATGCATGGGACATGTGCACACAAACATGCATGCATCACACATACTACATACACACCCTAAAGAAACAAAATAAATAAATAAATAAAAGACCATCCTGGAAGAAGTTACCATTTGCAGATGGCTGCCCAGGATTGTTGGTTGTAGGCTGAGCAGGCTGTATGGGTGCTGAATTCATAACTGGAGGACCAGCTAAAGTGTGAACCACACACGGAAGGAACTGCTCTAATTTGTGAACCCTCCACCAAGCTGAGCCCCAAATTAATCTTTTTCTTTTTCCACTGAGCTGAGCACTGAACCAAGGATTTTTTTCAAAACAGCAATACCTCCTCGTAAGCCAGTTTGAACTAGAACCAAGCCTATTCATTTTCTGAAAGTATTGAACTGGAACAATACGGGAATATTAAAGTATCTTTCAAGCTGAACCAAGATTGAACTGATCACTCACAAGAACCTAGCTTGAGATGGAAAAAAAATTTTCCTGCAGAGACAGTTTTGCATGTATTGTGTATCTGGCTAAAAGGCTGCCCTCTTTATTACTGAATTATATTGCCTGTGTTCTCTTTCTGAAAATTGGGGCTTCATTTTTTTCATTAATTAGAAACTGTTGTGTGGATAAATTATGCATTGCATCATTCCTCTCCTCCCTGCCTCCATTCCACTGAGAGCCCTCCTCACTGGGGTTAGTGGTATTCACCATGGGGTTATAGGTTATGAATGCAGTAGTCAGTCATTGTGGGGGAGAAGCAATGTCTCTAATACTCTTCCCACCCTGTGGCTCATACATTCTTTCCATTCTCTCTTCCACCATGTTCCCTAAGCACTGGTGGGTGTGTTATGAGTCCACTTTAGTGTTAAGCTCTCAGGAACTTCTGGATTTCTGCTTTGATACACTTTGAGTGTTCTCAGTGTCTGTTGTGTCTCCCTGGTGCAGGTTGTCAGGCTCAACCTGAGATCAGCATTCACGGTTAACTCACCATTTCCTCCTCCCTTAATTTGATTCTTGTCAGTTATTTTTGTCATGACAAGAAAAGTCATTTACTTCTTGGTTTCAAATCCTACCTTCATATTTCCTTGCTCTGATCTGGCTTTATCCAAACAACTGTTCTGTGCCTATGTCCCTTCTCCCACAGGATGTGAATGTCGACACTTATTCCATGACCTCTTTGAGAGCCTCTTATGTCATATGATGTGTGAAGAGTGCTTAAAACAAGGTTCTGTGGAGATGGCGGTGGGGAAAGTGCTCGCTGTACAAGCATAAGGACCTGAGTTTGATCCCCAGTGCTTATAGGCAGTGCCTACCAACAATCCCAGTGCTTGGGGGGAGGAAGACAGGAGGGTCTCTAGGGTTCACTGGCTAGTTTAGCTGAGTCCTTGAGCTCCAGGTTCAGTGAGACAGTCTGTGTGAAAGCAAGAGGTGGAGGGTATTTGAGGAAGACACCTGATGTTGATCTCTGTATTCTAAAAACACATACAAACATGTATATGTACACCACACACATGCATGCAAAATAAAATCCCCCAGAAGTTTCTGGCATACAATAAGTGCTCAACAAATCTATATTTGCTTTTGTTAGCAGACAAGGAGAGGCAGTATTAAGTAGAATACCCATGATTGTATATATGGGAGGAGAGAGAAGGAGGAGTTTAAGATGAGCTTGAACTTGCTGATGTGAATGGTTAGGTAGAAGGTGCCCACATAAGCATAGCTGTCATGGTTTGATACAGGTGTCCCCCACAAACAATTGAATGTGTTCTGATAGATCGATCCTCAGCTGATGGCAGTTTAGGTTTTACAACCTCGATGAAGCTGTGTTGTTGGGGGTGGGCTTATGGGGGTTATAAGCCAGCTTCCCTTTGCCAGTATTTGGCATACCTTCCTGCCGCTGTTTGCAGTTCTGTGGCAGAGGCAGAGGTGATGTCCAGCCCTTTGCTCATGCCATTGTTTTCCCTGCCAGGATGGAGTCTCCCCTCGAGTCCGTAAGCCAAATAAACCCATTCCTCCAAAAGCCACTTTTGTTTGGGTTCTATCTGCTCAGCAACTAGAATGTTGACTGCAACAATAGCAAATTTAGGAGAGGAGCAACACGGAAGTGAAAAATGTGAACATTTTTTGGGGAGGGGGAGGCTATGAGGTGTCTGTGTAGGGTTCCTAGCAGGCAGATGACCTCACAGGCCTGAGTTTTAGTTGCTAGAAATAGACCATAGGTAGAAACAGCCCTGGGAGTCATTCGCAGAACTCTTGGGTATGTAAAGTCACAAGAAAAGGATGGTACATGAGATGACCCGAGGGCTCAGGCAGTATCCTGGAGATGACAGATGCTCCAAAGTCAAGATCAAGAGGATTGGGCCATAGGAACAATGGACAAGAGACAAGTGACAAGGGAGAAAGAAACCCAGGAACCAGATGGACCACAGAGGTAAAGGAGGAGAGTCTTGCAAGGAAGGAATGATTGGTAGAAATACATGTGCCAAGTTCTTTCAGACAACCACAGACTGGAAATGTCTCTAGTGGCAATGTGGTGAGTGGAACTCCTCTGAGGGAGCACACCAGAAGTAGTGCCTAGGGGAAGGTGGGCAGCTAGGAGGAGATGGAGTTGGAAGGACATACGGTGGTCACCTTCTAAAGAGTCCTGGTCTTGAAGACATGGCGCATAACATGGGTGGCTCACAGAATTGCCTTCCCTAAACCAGATTCTGGATTCATTGGCCTGACCAGGGGACACTACAAAAATAGTCCCAGTCTTTATGTTGCTGACACCTTCGTATATTTTTGAGAAAGACCTCCTGAACTCCTTAACTCAGTTACTGTATTAATCAGGGTTCTCTAGAGGAAACAGAGTTGACAGAATGGATTGTAGTAAAAGGGAATTTATTGGGGTAGCTTATAACAGTCCAACAATAGCAGTTTGCAGGCCCACAGGTGAAGAAACCAGTAGCTGCTCAGTCCATGTGGCTGGAAGTCTCAGCAGTCCCAATCCAGCCCAGAAGGCCTGATGGCTCCCTTGGGAACAGCTGCTCTTCAAGTCCACGATGTGAGGCCAAGGAAACTGGGTTCCGATGTCCAGGAAGGGTAGGAGAGCAGGATGTGAGTGCAAGTCACGAACAAGAACCATAAACCAACAAGCAAGGAGGCCAGGAGAGAATTTCTTCCCCTTTATATAGCCTTAGGGTGGGGTCTTGCAACCCTTCCCCAGACTTAATGGCTTCCTGAGTCTCTGGAATTTCCTTCCTGCACTGCCCACACAGGAAATGATGTTTAGTTCTAGCTTCTTTGAACTTCTTTACACCTTGCCCCCTACTGAGAGGCTGCCTTCCTGTAAACATCCTGAGAGACCTACCCAAAATAATTTAAAAGATCAAGTTGACAACAAAACCTAACCATCACAGTTACCTTTACCACTCTCTCCATTAAAACAAAATGACATTGATGTATTTATTGCCTACCCTTTCTCTAGGAGAGTTCAAGGTCCATGAAGGCAGTCATCTTTGCTGTTTTGTCCCCCATCACTAAGAGATCTTGGTATCATGCTGCCATTACTCCTTCCACTCACTGCATCACTCTTCCACGTAGGGCTCTTATGATGGCATCTAACAGAGCAGTTTTCCTCTGTCTTAATTCCAGGCATGGCTGAGCCTACCATGGGCCATGGGGTGATTGTAATCACAGAGACAGTCTGTGGTGTTTTATGTTTCCATGCATCATGTTTTTCTCTATGCTTTTGGCCACTGGAAATGTTGTATTTGTATCCCATTTCTAGCAAAAGTTAGGACATTCAGGCTCATGTTTCTCTGTGCATTCATTCCACACATGTTTCAGCTTATTTCTCCTCACCTGATTTTTCAAATTTTCTCATTTCTTTGTAGGTGTCTTCCTGTGTGTGTGTGTGTGTGTGTGTGTGTGTGTGTGTGTGTGTGTGTGTGTTCTTGTTGAGGCCAGAGGACAAGTTCAGGTGTCGGTCTTCAGGCACCACACATCTTATGTGAGACAAGTTCTCTGGCTGGCCTTGGACTCAATAGACTGTTTAGCAAGTAAGCTCTAGGGATCCTCCTGTCTCCAACTCCCCCAGTACTAGGATTGCATACTCCCCTCTGCCTGCTATTTTTTATGTGGGTGTTGGGGAATCAAACTCAGGTCCTCATATTTATGAGGCAAGCACCTTATCTGTTGAGGCAATCTCTCCAGCCCCTCGTTTTCTTGTTTTTACTTTTCTTATCCTGAATGCAGTTTTCTAAGTTTCTTTAAATACTTTTTGGAGCAAGGAGAGTTGCACATCTTTTATAGGAATGTTGGTATGATGACTAGAAGTTAGTGTCACTGGGTTTGTGACTTACAGGAAGTGAAATGGGAGAAAGAGTCTGACATTGTCAGTCGCTGAAGGGATGACACTGATGGAGAGGTGACCGGCTTTTAGGAGATTTCAGTTTCATAAGAGAAAAATAAAACACATCAGAGGATGAGCTGAGGAGATCTCTCAGTGGGTCAAATGCTTCTCATGCAAATATGAGGACCTAACTTTGGATCCCCAGTATCCAAGTCAAAGCCAGGCATGGTGGCACAAACCTGTAATCCCAGCACTGGGGAGAAGACTGGAGGATCCCTGGGGTTCACTGGCTAGCTAATTTAGCTGAATCAGTAAGCTCTAGATCCAGTCATAGACTTAGTTTCAAGCAAACAATGTGAAGGAAGGGCTGGAGAGGTGGCTCAGCTGTTAAGTGTGTTTCCTGTACAGGCATGAGGGCCTGAGGGGGAGCACACGAGACATCCCAAAGGCGCGTACACATGCACGCACCACAATGGCACACACAAGCAAGGAAGCAAGCCAACAAAATCAATGTGGAAAAATCTCCCATGTTGATCTCTGGCCTCCACATGCATGTGTACATGCGCCTGCACACTCATGTGTCCAAACATATGAGCATGCATATACACAAATCACACACACACACAAACACACACACACACACCACATACAAAAGACAAGAACTGAGGGGAGAGAATGCCATAACAGTGCCATGCAGGAGGCTTTTGTTGGTCTGAATGGTTTCATTGAAGATGCATGCTGTAGCAAAAGGGAGAGATCCCTGTATGTGTTGGAATGTTCTAGAAGTTATCCCTATACTTGGAACACATTCATCTTTGAACAGATACTAGCATCTCACTTGAGCACATGATCTCTATACTTGTTGGGGTTGAAAGTAGCTTCTGGGCAGGTGACCAGACATCTGAGCCAACCGTTGTTGGAAAAGAGGAGACACTGGTCAGAATTTAGGACTGCCATAGGCTTCTGAGGTCAGTGTGTACACCTCAGTTTAGACATTCAAGGGTGCATTCTCTGCCAAGGTCAGGATAGGACAAGACTCACTCTCTCTCCTGTTGGCTGCTCCTCCTGGACAAGGTTTTTGGATAATTGTGTTTATTACTACTCATGTTGATCTGTTTTCTTTGCTGACCTCGGCAGCAGAGAGGCGAGTTTGGATTGAAATTCCACTTAAGGCACACGGAGCATCCCTTCCGTGCCAACCCATCAGCCAGCAGTAAATAGAACTTCTTGACAGTTTAAAATTTCTTGCCAGAGAGCAGCTGGTGAGTTTTTTCTCCCGAGAAGCAGTCTTGGAGAAGTTTGATCAGTATCTGGCTAGAGAATGTATTTTCTCTCTCTTTCCTCCTCTCCTTTCACCAATCCTAGGCTGAGGTTTAAAGACTTTGCTCCTTTTGGGTTCCTAGCCACTGGAAATTAATTGAGGGACAAGGAAAGGTTTGTTCTGCACAGCCTGCTGAGTTACTCATTACTGTCTTTAAGATTCAAAGAGCAAAACTCTTTTTCAAGTTTTTTTTTTTTCTTTTAATGAGCCATTTCGACATTGGACTTCCAATTTTCACTCCTGCCAGGCAACAGCCGCTGGGAAGGCCTAGAGAACCAGTTTCCCTTCCTGAGATTCAAAACCATTTTCCCCATTAGTGATCTATGAGAGCACAGATGGTGTGCAGGGGCCAGTGGCTGTTTGGCATGCCTCCCCCGCCCCCACAGACACATTTTGGTGTGAAACATTTTGGCGTCTGCCCCTTCTTTTCAGAAAACAAGGGTAAGGCCTGTCTCAGAGTATACAAATGTTTCCTGCTGAACAGGCTAATATCAGTGCACAGTAATGCAAATTTCCTATATGGAACCTATAATTACTTGTTATTTACTCAGGCCTGTGAAGACACATGTTAGCGGCCAGCAGGATAATGTGTTAATCAGAGTTGCGTTTGTTACTGAAGAATACACAGTCAAATTTAAAGAAAAAGGCCACCGAGGCTGGGGAGCTGGCACAGCACTTGCTCTACAAATCTAAGAATTGGAGTTCAAATCCATGGTATCCATGTAATTCCAGACATGTAGTACACATGTGTCTGTAATCCCCACCTGCCTACATCAATGGGAGGCAGTCAGGAAAATCCCAAAGCTGGTGGGCTGACTAGTGTGGCATTTGTCACTGCAAATGAGACCCTGTCTCACAGAAGGTAGAACGAAGATGAGGACTGATACCTGGAAGCTGTCTTCTGATTTACACACACACACACACACACACACACACACACACACACACACACACACACACAGAGGTCAACTCGCAACAAAGGGAATCACCTAAAATTATCTGATGATGATTTTTATATTATTAATCCTCAACAAGGCATTTGAAAGTATGAATGTCACTTAGAGAAAGATTGTTGGTTCAGACTCTACCAACCCATTTCATTTCTCTCCTATTTTTGTGGGCCCCGGGTCTGTTTGAGATTAAAAGTATTTCTGATGTGCTGTGCAAATCTATGCAAATTGGATGCGAGTTCTCATCAACTCCAATTTGTCCAGTGTTGCAGGGCTGCTGGCCTCCTCAATCATACAATATGGCCCACACGCCCTTGCCAGGAGCTATTAGCAACCTTGATGAATGGGATTATGGAAATTTCAGGCTGTGGTTCCAGAGTTTTACCTTGGATCCTGGATCATTGGGTAAAGTGCATGCCTTGCAAGTGTGAGTTCACAAGTTTGGATCCCCAGACCCCAAGTAAAAGCCTAAAACTGTGGTGGACTTCTGTAATCCCAGCACACTGTGGCAGGATGGGAGATGGGGACAAGTGGATTGCCCAGAATCTTGCATCCAGCGAGCCTGGTGAATGCAGTGGTGTGCAACGGGAGTGCCTGCCTTAAGTGAGGTAGAAGGTGAGGATTGATGCAAGGTTGTTCTGTGATCTGCACACATACCGGCACACACAGCTACACCTATCATACACAAATGCACACACACACACACACACACACACAAAAAAAAAAAAAAAAAAAAAACCCGGAGAGTTTCAAAGCAGGAGAAAATGTCAGCTTTCACTGATCTCTCTTTCTCTTGCTTTCTGTGTGTATGTCATGTTTATAAGTGTGTTATTATATGTGTGGCTGCAAGTGTATAAGAGTGCATGCATTTTGTATGTGCAGAAGCCAGAGGACAACCTCGAAATTTTATTCCTCAGGCATGCCATCCACTTCTTTTTGAGACCATATCTTACTGGTCACCAATTAGGCTTAAATGACTGACCAGCTTTGGGAAGTATTGTCTCCATCTCCACAGTACTGTAATTACAAGTATGTACTGCCATGGCTGGCATTTTATGTGGATATGGAAATGGAACTCCTTGTGTTTGTGATGAAGTCAGTTTACCCACTGATCTATCTATCTATCACCCCAGCCCTTCATTGATTTTTAAAAAAAATATGTTTGGTTTCCAAATTTTAGTTGCATGCTTATGGAGCCACAGTTGGAATTTGGTATCCTGACAGGAGCCATTATCTAACGATATCCCTAACTATATTGTTTCTTGTAATAATATAGTCTTTTATGCTAGTGACCACTGTTGATATTTTTCCAGAGGAACATATCCAGATGTGTGCCTATTCATGCTGTGGATAAGGAAGGGTGTGCTCAACTCAAGGACAAGCATTCATTTGCAAGTGAATTTCAAATAACCAATAACAGATTCTGTCATGGTTTGATCCAGGTGTCCCTCACAAACAAATGAATGTGTTCTGATAGATCGATCCTCAGCTGATGGCAATTCGGGAATTAGAACCTCACTAGAGCTGTGTTGTTGGGGCAAGCTTATGGGGGTTATAAGCCAGCTCCCCCTTGCCAGTATTTGGCACAGCTTCCTGCCAGTGTTTGCAGTGTTGTGGCAGAGGTGATGTCCAGCCCTCTGCTCATGCCATCGTTTTCCCTGCCAGGATGGAGTCTCCCCTCGAGTCTGTAAGCCAAATAAACCCATTCCTCCACAAGCTGCTTTGCTTGGGTTCTTTTTGCGCAGCAACTACAAAACTACAAACCACAACAGGTTCCTAAAGTGGACATTCTTAATCAACCAGAAAATTCTCTGCCTAGCCTTACCTCTGAAACCATTCCTATCTTGCTCACCCTTATTGGCTTGTTGGTTGGCTGACTGTGAGAATACCAGACCATGGGTTCTCATCATGTGGGAGAGACCAAAGGAAGGTGTGGGCAAGCAGGAGGGAAATATAAGAAATCTTGTGAGTTTATCACCTTCAAATGAAGCCTTAACCCAGCCCCTATGCAGATGGCTCAGTCGGTATAAGTATTTGCCATGCAAGTGTGAGGACCTGCCAAGCACTCATGTAAAAGTGTCAGCCATAGTGACACACATCTGTAATCCCAGCATGCTCAGGAGGCAGAGACAGGGGATCCCTGGTGCAAGCTGACTAGCTAGACTAGCTGGATTGGTGAGTTCCAGCTTCACTGAGAGACCCTGTCTCAAAGAATGAGGTGGAGGGTAACTGAGGAAGACTCGACTTTTGGCCTCAAATGTGCACACATACACAGAGCATCTACACACATATATGAGTGTGCACATACAAAATAAACAAACAAAAGCTGTTGGACTCAATAGACAGGTAATTGTAGCTAAGAAGGAATCCTAATTCTTTCTCACTTGGCACTTAATTTTTTCTCCCTCATAGTCCTGGCTGTCGCAAGGTCGGTAAAAAAAGCTGCAGAGGTACTGTCACTGTGTGACTAACAGGCTGGGGCTTGGGGACCTCTAGATCCCTTCCTCCTGAACACCTCATTAGTTCCAACAGTTGACTTCAGGCATACTTGGCGGCTGGCCTCTGTCCATGGTCCTGAAACCCCAAGGACTGAGACCTATGTGCAGCTGATGAGGAAAGGCTCCCAGGAGGCAGAGGAGGCACAATGAAGGGAAGGCGACTGACCTTTCCAAAGTAGTAACTTTAAAAGTCCATATATCCTCCCGTTATGACTGACAGGTGGGGGATTGGGGATGCATTGGTGAGATCAAGTGGATGAGCTTTTCGTTGAATCCAATGGTTATCTTGTTTATCTTTCCTGTCTTAATGGGTTTATTGGCTTTTGATTCATTGCAGGTAAAACGCTAAGGATTTTTTTGCATGGGTTTGTGTGTGTGGTATGCATGCATCTGTATATATATATATATTCATATGTGTATGTGTTTGCATGCATGTGGAACCCAGAGAATCCCATGCCATATGTCTTTCTCTCTTGCCTCTCTACTTATTTTTTTATGAGACAAGGTTTTTCACTGAACACAAAACTTACTAATTTGGCTAGGCAAGCTGGCCTGAATACCATAGGGATTCTCCTATGTCAATCCCCTTCCCCCAAGTGCTGGGGTTACAGATGTGTACCACCATGCCTGGTACTTTACAAAGATGCTTGGGATCTGAACTCAGGTCCTCATGCTTGCATGACAAGTGCTTTATCCACTGAGTCATCTCACAGCCCCATGGTGGCTTTAGTAAAATAGGTTTACTATGTACTATGTACTAGACACATTACCCAGTACCCAATCACATAAGAAGTTACATGAAGTGGGTCTATTACTTAAACCTAGGCATCAAGAAATAACAGAAGCCATTTCAGGAAGGCTACATGGGTTGTCAGATGGTTATCTGCTTGAGTTCAGGGACACTGCAGCCAGAAGGTCGTACAAAGCAGTTTGTGATCTGTTTATTACTCTATAGAAATGTCACTCACTGAGGATGAGGTTGGAGTGAAGAGTACAACAGATTCCTGGATGTTCCAGCCAGTCCTTCCCTTTTCTAGGACATCATTTCCAGCCCATTGTAATAATCCTGAGAACTAGACACAAGGACATGGGAGCTGAACATAGTGGAATGCACCTGTAATCCCAGCACACAGGACGCTGAGACAAGAGGATCAATACTTCAAGGCCAATCTGATTATATGACAGGACCTGATCTTCCATCAAAGTAATGCATGTGTGGGTTTGTGTTTGTGTGTGTGTTTTGCCACAAGAGATGACCACTTAGAAATGGCCCTCCAGCAGGCGCGGTGGCCAAGTGGTAAGGCGTCGGTCTCGTAAACCGAAGAAATGGCCCTCCAATTCTGACTGCTATGTTTTCTTTCTTTCTCTCCCTCCCTACACAGCAAAGACTGGCCTTGAATTTACTATGTAGCTAAGGATGAACTTGTCTTTCTGACCCTCCTCCCTTCACTTTCTGAGTACAGAGATTACTGGAGTGTATCACCATGTCCAGTTTATATGCTGTTGAGGATTGAACCCAGGGCTTTGTGCATGCTAGGCAAGCTCTTGAACAATTTCATCCTTACATCCCCATGAGGTTTATCCCTAGCCTACATTGCAGTTTCAGTTCTTTTCATTCTTGGTTTAGTTTTGTTTGCTACCATCATAAAGCTAATTAAATGGTTAAGGAACATTTCTATATGGAGTGAGTATATGAAGTATATGAGTATATGAAGTGAGCCACATGCATAAATATTATCATAACTCTCCATACATGACTCAAGATGATCCTTAAAGCACATACATTTTGCATCAGATACTTCCTCAACTCCAGAAACTCATCTTAAATAAACTAGGGGGTTGGGAGATAGCTTAGCAGGTAAAGTGCTTGCAACACAAACAGAAGGAACTGAGTTTGGATCTCCAACACCCTTGTAAATACAAGACAGAGGAATTCCTAGAACAAGCTGGGTAGCTAGACTATCCAAATTGGTGAGCTCTGGGATCAATGAGAAACCATTCCTCAGTAAATAAGGTGGGGAACAATCAAGGAAGACACACACACACATACACACATAGGGAACTAGAGTGACAATTGTATCTAATTTAGTTTTCCATTTATTTACAATAATGGGTTTCTTTAGCCCAAATAGGTTATTTAAAGAGAAATGTTTAAATGTAGGAATAAAGCCTAAAACATAAACCTGTTCTTTTATCTCCTTTATCTCATCTGAAAGGAAAATAAAATTAATGAGTTTACTTTTAAAGCACACATTACAATGTGAAAATTCCTGGCACGACATGCTAAAAGCAAGGTTTGTTTGGTTGTGATGCACTGTAGTTAAACTGCAATCTGCATTTTAATTGGCATTCACTTTTTTAAGCAAACCCCAGCTCACATTTTGGAATTTGTTGTCAACAAATTATGTTTTTCTCACGTAATTAATCTCAAGTAAATTAAACTGTGTGCATCACTCAGTAAGTGGGAATAAGTAAAAATTTAACTACAGATTATGAATGTTATTAAAGACAATTAGGAATAAAATTCATAATTCACTCTTTAATCTGATACTGGTCTGAGTGATATATTTTAAGCTTAAAAATTAAGTCTGAAGAATTCTCAACGAAAATAACAAAACACCTCTCAAATTCAGAAGTCAGTTCTCAATTTTAAGGCTCAATGTCATCTTGAGAGTTCTCTAGACTCTTCTAGAAAACTTAGGGCTGAATGTCATATTCCTGAGATGGGTATACTTTTCTTGAAGTAGTCATGGAATAGCTTACTATATGCTCACAAACTCTTACTATGAGCTGGTCCCACCAGCTGAGTCATCTTAGTATGAGTTATTCCAGCCTTCTGACTTCTCCATGAACAAGAGCCATTCCAAATTTCACCCCTGTTTTCCAGATGAGAAACTGAGCTGCTGATGACCAAACTAAGGGATGACACACATCTACACTGTCTGGCTTCAGACTCCAGACACCAAGTAACCTTGCTATGTGTTTAGCACAAAGCATATGAAATCCTTGCCAACTTGATTTTATTTAAATATTAGCAGTCATGCCCATATAAGCAATGTGTTTTGATCATATTCACCTACAATTTTTTTCTCTCACCCTCCCCAGTCCTGCCAACCCCCTTTTATTCCTAACTCTTCTCCTTTCTAATTTCATGACTTTCCTTATTGTAATCCACTGAATTTAGTTAGGTTTCCTTATATGAACATGTGTGTGTGTGTGTGTGTGTGTGTGTGTGTGTGTGTGTGTGTGTGGATTATGTTCCAGAGTCTGGGCAATTTACCAGTGACTTAAACACAGAAGCACATGACTTCTCATGCACCAGCACCCATTGACTGCTGACCATTTGTCATGGTGAGGTGGAGCTTCATGAGTCCCTCCCCCATCCATGATGGAATCTTGAGGGGCCCAATATGTGCAGGACTTGCATGGGTAACCATGGCTGCTGTGAATTCATGACTTCAACAGCCATGTGCTGTACAGAAAACAGCATTCCACAGCCCTCCACCCCATCCTCATGGTCAGCTTCTCATAGTAGGTAGGGTTATCATTTTCCTTATCATAAGTACTCTTGTCTCTGCAAGGTGTAAGAAGCTGGCTCTGTGTGGATTGGAAGCCTTATTCCTCTGCCATGAAAGTTTCCCTGTAAATTATCTCTTGGTCCATCCAAGGCTGAGGGTGTGGCTCAGGGTAATGAGGGAATTCTTCATCCTTGATTTGGTGTATCTGTATTTTGCTGGACCTGCTACACTGTAAATTGATCCGATGCACACAGATTATGTGGGGAAGTATTGACCAGTTTCTGGGAAAATAGGCTCAGATGAACCAGAGTTGGCTCAGCTTGATACTCTACCCCAGCAGCAGGGAAATTTAAGAGATTCTTGAAGAGATGCTTTTTGAGAGATGCAAGTACCCTAAATACTGATGTCAGGGCTCAGCCTCCTCTGTGACACTCAGTGGACCTCACTGCACTTTGTGTCCCCTACACATAGATGTATTCTGGCTGTGCTTGACAGTTATGATGTTTGTTTGTGGAACTATTTAAGGCAGAGAAAAGATGGTACACTCTAGCTTTGGAATCCGAGGCATCCCACTCTGTCATTTTCAGAATTGTGGCTTTACATAATTTGCCTTATTTCTTTGAGGTCTTTAGTAGTATTCATCCAACAGGGCTGTTGTAAAGTCCGAGTGACGTTATGAATATAAAGAACATACTATGAGTCAGGGGAGATAGTTTAGTCAGTAAAGCGCTCGCCTGACATGCATGGGGACCTCAGTTAGATACCAAGGACCTACATTACAGAAAGTCTGATGTGGTGACACATGCTTATAATCCTAGCACTGAGAAGGCAGATACCTGGGGATCGCTGGCTAGTTAGTCTGCCTACTTAACAAGTTCCAGGCCAATTAGAGAGCCTATCTCCGTAAAGGTGAACCAGGTTTCTGAGGAATGTCACCTGAGATTATCCTCTGGCCTACACATGTACTTGCAAATGCATGATCACACAAGCCACACACACACACACACACACACACACACACACACACACACACACACACACCATGCTTATGCTTGGCTAATAGTATAGTCATGAGTCACTTAAAATTGGATCTGTTCAGAGAAATGAGCCATTAGGAGATTTCATCATGGGTTGAACATCACAGAGTATCCTTAAACAAAGATGGTATAGGCTAACCACTGGGTGTGCACTCTTTTATCTCTGTGTGTGCATGAGGTATGTGTGCAAGTGTGTGAAAGTGGGCACACACATTCTATGGCACACATGTGGAAGTCAGGGTGACTTCAGGTTTTGGTCTTCAACTTCTGTCTTGTGTGAATAAATCCATTCTCTTTAAGATGTTTGTGTCATTACCTATTTTGGGGGTGTGCATGTGTGTGTGCAACAGAGGATAACCCTGGATGTTGCTCCTCAGGCACTGTCCATCTTTTTTTGAGACAGGGCCTCTCCGTGGCCTGGAACTCACCATGTAGGCTAGTCTGGCTAGCCAGCAAGCTGCAGGAGTCTTTGCATCTCTGCCTCCAGAAGCCTGGTTTATATGCCTGTGTCATCATGCCTGATGATTTTATGTGGGTCATGGGGTTCAAACTCAGATCCTCATGCTTACATAGCTAGCCCTTCACTGACTGTTATCTCTACATCCCATGTGTCACAATCTTAAAACTGTAGCCCCATCATAGATGTCACTACTGCCCCAACACTTTCAGGCAGAGGACCTACATCCAGCTGGGGAGAAAGATTATCTATTAAGGAAAATCAGGATGAAAAGCGTAGTAGTATTTATAGGAAACCTATATTCCCTAAGTAGAAGGTAGCTATAGTGGCCATCATGGCCCATGAAGATCACCCACTCATGATGGTGGAGACCAGTTCTGGTTCCTCTGGTGTTAATCTGCAATGTGACTTTGGTAAACCATGTGGGAGGTGGTGTTCTGCAGGTCGCTACCTGCCACTTCTCACTCTCTGCCTCTGGCCTGGCTGGGGTGGAAAGTGAGTGACTGAGTAAATGTCAGATGCAGACCCTTGGTACTTAGTAGATGTCTTATATGTACATTCATTGTCTTATGTCTACTAGAGGCTCCCAGGGATGGGACATTGCTGTCGTCACTATCCTGTCTTCAACAGCTAAACAGTACTTGGCATAGAGTGTCCCTTGATAAATGGTTGTTTAATATTGGACGACATTCCTGCCATCAGTCCTCCCAAGCACCTACCTGCCTGACCCATGGCTTTTGTAGGAGATTAGACTCTTGTTCTGGGTCTGAGGAGAAGCCTCAGTTAATAAAACTCTTGCCTTGCAAATATGAGGAGCTGACTTTGGATCCCCAGCACCCATATAAATGCCATGCAGGTGTGGTGATTTTCTTGTAATCCAGCACTCAGGAGACAGAGACAAGGGCTCCCTGGGGTTCGCTGGCCAGTCAGTCTAGCCTAATTGATAAGTTCAAGGCCAATGAGAGACCCTGTTTTAAAGAATGTGGACAGCATTTCTAAGGCTTTCCTCTGGCCTCCACATACATGCACACGTGCAAACATGTACCTTTCCCCACAATAACATGTACCACACATACATCCACCCTCCTTATACTAACATACACCACACATACATAAAAATTAATCTTGTTTGCCTTTCTGCATTGTGTCTTCTGTTATACATTTCTCTAAGCTGAGCTGTGAGCAGAGGAAGGAAAAGATGTCTCTTGTCCTCTCCCAGTGTTGATGTCTCCCTCCTGGGTCCTTCAGCTCAAGGTCAAATTCTCTGTCAACCCCTCCCATCACACTCACAGGGTCTTCAGGGAATTCTGATCCTCGGTGTCACTAGCCACTTCACAGGCCTCCAGGGAGACTTGTGCATCTTGACAACATTAAAGTAGTGTCTCCATGGAGGATGGCACAGCTGATAATTCTCCAGCAGAAAGAAAGTCTCTAGGGAATGAGTATCATTTTCAACTTTAATCTTGGCATCAGGATGTCTTCCAGGTCAGGGGAACATGCTGGCTGAATTCCGTTCATCTACCACCTAGTGTAATGTGTGGCTGGGCTCTCTTGCATCATAAACAAATTGATTTCAAAGTAGAATCTGATCTTTCTCATTCCAGCCAAATTTCCCTCATTCAAGTTTTTTCTTCTTGTTTTAAGAGAGAAATAAGAAACCATTGAGATGGCTCAGCAATTAAGAACACTTGTCATTTAGACATGAGGACCTATTGAGGCTCAGACCACCAAGTGTAACACCTCAGAACCTATTTTATAATGTTGGGCAGGAGGCCAGGTGGTGGTGCATGCCTTGAGTCCCAACAAGGACACCCTGAAATGACAAGTGAATTCCAGGTCTCTGTGCTACAGAGAATTCCTACCTGAGAAACAAAACAAAACAAAAATGTTGGGCATGGCCATCACATCTGTAGCCTCAGTCTGTAGGGGAGGCGGGACCCTGAAAAATCTCTGGGGCTTTCTGAAGGACAGCAAATCCACATTGAGTGAGAGACTGCATCTCAAAGAAATATATTCATGAGAGCTAACAGAATAGTACCTAGCACTCTCTTCCAGCCTCTGCACATGAACATAGGACACACATTTGCGCACATATGTTCATATACCACATATCACATACATAGAACATATACACACAAAGAGGAGAGAGAGCACACAGGAGAGACAGAGACAGAGAGAGAGAAAGAGAGAGAGAGGAAAATAGAAGGAAAGACTAAAATACTTCTCAGTTGGTGATAATCCTAGTATTGATCTCCAATACTAAGGAAAGTTTGTACCTTTAAAAGCATTCAGTTTTACAAGTAAATGTTTTGTGTCAGTGTGTTTGTGTGTGTGTGCGTGTGAGCCAGGCATCAATGCCAGATGCCTTCAGTCACTCCCTACACTATTTTTTAAGACAGAGTCTTTCCCTGAACCTAGACTTTGTCATTTCGTCTAGACTAGCTAGCCAGAAAGCCCTAGGGATCCTCTTGACTTCCTCCCCACACACACTGCTGGGATTACAGGTGAACATAACCATGCTAGCTTTTATGTGGGTGCTGGGGATCTGAACTCAGGTCCACATGCCTGAAAGCTGAGTATACTACTAATTGAGTTATCTTCCCAGGTCCACTGGTATATGTATCTGACTGTGGAATAAATGGATAAAATTCATGGATTTTCCAAACATTTGCAAGATGCAAGTCAGAAAGGGGCATCTAACTCATTACCATTTACTTTTTATGTCTCTTTCTTTGGACAAGCTCTATTGGGCAGTTTTTATGGATACAACTTTAGACTAAGAAAGTCAGAAACGTGGGTATATGGAAACCATTGGAATGTCTATGGAATTTCATTTTTACTTTGAGAGAAATGATAAAATATCAATGCAGTAATACAGTATTGATAGTGAGTCTGAGAAGATGGCTGAGTGGGTAAAGTGCTTGCTTTGAAAACATGAGAACCTGTGTTTGGACACCCAATACTCTCGTAGCAGTCATGCATGGTGGCAAGCACCTGTAATCCCAGCTCTGGGAGGCAGAGACAGGAAGAGCGATGGGGCTTGCAGGAAAGCTAGTCTCGCTGAATCTTGGTGAGCTCTGAATTCAGTGAGAGATTCTGATTCAAAAAATAAGATGCACAGCAATTGAGGAAGTCCCTTGTTGCTGACCTCTGGCATACACACACACACACAGGTGCACATACACCTGCACATACACATGCACTATACACATATAGACATTCCTATATATGTACACACACATACCATGTACACATACACAGATAAAACAAACTACAATGGCCTAATAAGTGGTTTATGCTTTTCACTTTAATAATAATTGATAATTTTCTAATTCATAATAATCAGCTTTAACATAAAAACTCAGTGAAGACTTGACCTGGGCTTTTACTAAAAAATATGGTAAAACCCAATATATTATGCCACTTATGACAATGCTGTTTGTCAATCGTCATAATTTTGAAGGTAATTACTGAAAGCTAGGGTTCCTCTTCGGTTGCAAAGCATCATAAGTGCAAATGTGTGAGTTGGTATAGGATCAAGGTGTCATCCTTAATAGTACATTCAGCGGGATTTATGTCCCTCTCCAATTAGGGGACAATCAAGCTCAAATTAATTTAGCTCTTAGCTGCTAATGAGCAACAGCAAAATCAGCTCACAATAAAAATTGTTATTGAATTTTATTTCCTTCAACTTGATGGAACCCCCCCCCAACACACACACATGCACACCCAGTGCATTTGAGAACTGGTGGTAAGGGACCAGGAGGGTTATCTCACTTCTCTGTTCCTGGACTCTATGGCAGCTGTGTCCTCTGCTGGGCCAGCATCTAATGAATTACTAGATGTCCTCAGAGATGGCTGTCTCTGCTCGTTGATCCTTGGCAATTGCTTTCTGAATGAATTCTGGGTCTAGATCTCTGATATAAACACAACGCAAACTATATGTGTTGTTTAAAATGTTCTGGTAGCCAGGTTTTTAAAAATGAAAAAGACATAGGGGCAACTGATCGGATGGCTTAGCAGATAAGAACGCTTGCTGGGCAAGTATGAGGACCTGAGTTTGATGCCCAGGACTGATGTCAAAAGATAGGCATGGGGCTGGAGAGATGGCTCAGCAGTTAAGGAATTTGCCTCCAGTGCCTAAGGCCCCCGGTTCAATTCCCCAGGACCGACATAAGCCAGACCCACAAGATGGTGGCCCTGGTACACTCTCTCTCTCTCTCTCTCTCTCTCTCTCTCTCTCTTTCTCTCTCTCTTTCTCTCTCTCTGTATCTCTCTGCTTGAAAATGAATAAATAAAATATTTTTTTAAAAAAAGATAGGCATGGTCAGTGCTGAGCCAAGGTGGGGGGAGGGGAGGACAAAGACAAATAAAATGTCTGGGGCCTCCTTGATCAGCCAGTCTAAATGAAACATGGGGGTCTCCAGGTTCCAGTGGAAGAGTAATATAGGACACTTGTTGTCTTCCTGTGGCCTGCACACACATGTACCAGATATGCACAAGGTGTTGCATTTCTGCATACTCACATGCATACCCTCCCATGCCACAATACTACATACATACATACAAAAATAGGTGGCATTAACTTGGACACATTTTATTTAAGTCAACATATCTAATCTGTAATGATTGTAATGTCAACACTAAAAATATGATGCAATTATTTACAATCTTTTTTCCACTAAGTCCTCAGAATCTAGCATGTATTTATAGCACATCTGAATTGTCTGTAGTCTCCTTCTCAGTGAATAATAGCCAGTGTGGTTGGGGCTGACATATAAGACAAGGCAGTTCTAGGCTGAATTTCTTTATTTATATTGAGACTCCATCTTTCCTCCTTAGCCTTTGTGGGTTTGGTTGTAGGTGGGCAAGGTTTTGGCTACTTAGTGTCCATAGAGATCATACAAACCCTACAGTTTAATTTTTACAGTTGTGCAAATCATTGGTGAAGTTACAGTTACTATGAATTGCTTACAGCTCCTGTCACCGTCCCCTTCTACATTAATAAAGGATGAGCAGATCCTCATAAATTTCTCATTTCCTCATTATCAGATCTTCACTCCACCAATTGTAGCCTCATAAAAAAGAAAGTTGTTGGGGATGGGGAGATGGATCAGTGGTTAATAGCACTTGCAGCACCAGCCTTAAGGACTAGAGTTCAGAACCCCAGAGCCCACATAAAGCTATGCACAAATAGTGCATGCATCTGTATTTCCAATGAGATTACAGCAATGGGAGGTGAAGTCAGGAGAACCCAAAGCTGGCTATCCAAGTCGCAGTGGTAAACCCTGTCTCAACTGAGATTGTCCTCTGATCTCCCTATGCACACTGTAGTACATATGCGCCCACACCCCCAACCCATACACACAAAGCTGTCAGCTACAGTTACTATTTGCTTGTTGCCATGAGAAATGTAATTTCTTGCTCTTAGGTTTTGAATCCTGACTTCTAATTGGTGCTATGTGCTTTCATATCAAGCAGTATGAAGCACATCATCAAGTATATATTTGGAGAATAAGGTGCTACTGAGTATTTTATATCCCTGATGATGTTTTTGAAGAATGTGCACACTTAAATCTGGGTGAATATTTTAATTGTTTAAAATTATAAAAGTTTAATAGGGATTCTGAGGCATAATACAAAGAAAGCTATTTCTCACTGAACTTGATTACTGCAAGTAGGAGACATGGAATTTAATAAGCTTGGAGCTTTCAGAGCCTGAACATCTCATCACATGGACATCCCTCAGACACTAATGAAATGAGATTCTGGCCAGAGGAATGGGAAGAGGATCCTCTGAGATTCCTGCTTCCATAGATGCTACGAATGAGGGCTGTGGTCAGCTCCCAAGGTTCTCCGGTGCCACACAGATAGGCCTCATCATGGCACAATCTCATCATTATCAGTCCACTTTCTTTTCTCACAGAATACATAAGTAGTGACCAGACTTTTGACTAGATTTTCCATTTTAAGCTCTGTCCACAACTTCATCATCTACACAGACGTGAAATTAAATGGTTATCTTATCACAAAATGCTAAACATACATTAATGGCTTTCTGTTACCCTCATATTACAGGTTATTTTTCTTTTTGGTGTGCATATTTATATGGGAATGGGTAAGTGTGTGTGTGTGTGTGTGTGTGTGTGTGTGTGTGTGTGTGTGTGCATGTGTGAAAGTCAGAAGTCGATGTAAGATATCTTCCTCAATCCTGCTCCACCTGAGATTTTGAAATAAGCTCTTTCACTGAACTTGGAAGTAACAAATTCAACTCAACTATCTAGCTAACAAGCCCCAGGGATTTTCCTACCTCCCCAGACCATGTTGCCCATGCTGGAATTGATTTCTTGATCTTCCTACCTATTGCCCAAGTGCTGGGATTACAAGTGTGCACTACCACATCCGACTTCCGATTTTTCATTTACATGGAAACATGACTACATAGTTTAACCCAGCAACAAGTAGGTAACTGGTATAAAAAATTGGTACCAAAAAGTGGGGCTGTTGGTAAAATAAGTCTGACTACATAGTTTTTCAATCTGTTGGAACTTGTTTATAAGAACAATACAGAAGGATCTAGAACAAGAGAACCTTTGTAATACTATAAGCAGAACTTACTGGGGCATTCTGATGAGACTTTGGAAGAGCAAACTGCAGGCAGGAAATTGAAGACCATGGAATTGTCAATAATTCCAGGGACAGTACGACAGGATTAGGGTCTCTGCAAAGAGGCTTTGTGAGGCCACTGTGTGAAGCTGTGAAGATCAATTTGGTTATGATGGAGACCCCAGGATTTTAGTGATACAAAGACCATGGGACAGCTGACCAGGAAAGCTTCTGGCTAGAAGTGGATTCTGACCAGGAAGAAAATAGCACAGTTGAAGTTGTGAAGTTGTTCAAGCCTTTTGGAGTCCAAAGGATTTTATCCTGGGTCCCAGATGCCGAACATGGAGCTTCAGTATTTGATGTTTGCACTGTTATATTTTGATCTTGCACCGGCTCAATCTTTCCTCCCCCAATTCTTCCTTTTCGGATGAGAATGTTTCCTCAGCCGTTATGTGTTGGAAGTATGTGAGTAGTGTTTGGAGTTTTACTGGGAAATATTTAAGAGATTTCCTTGAGTCTTAGATAAGACTTTGTACTTTTGAATAGTGTTGGGACTGGTAAAGAGTATGGGGGGTTTAAAGCTGGACAGAATAGAATGCATTTGGCATCTTTAGATGGCCATGAGTTTATGGGGCAGGGGACAGGGGAGGAATGTGATGGTTTGAATTTAAAATGTCCCCCCATAGCATCATGCGTTTATCAGTAAGCCTTTTATTAATTCCAGCTGGTGAAGCTCTTGGGAGGTGAAGGCTTACTGGAAAGAGGTTGGCCTTGAGGTTTCTCTGTCCATGACATTAAATGTTCAGAGCAAGTTCACGCTCTTCTGCTGTGGAGCTTTGACACCTAATATTCTGCTCTGCCATGATTTCCCCACCACAATGAAACTTTCCCTCAAAATAAACTGAGATAAGCCTTTTCTTTTCATCAACCAATTCTGGTTGGGTGCTTTGTCTCAACCACTAACAAGAAGTCTAATCACCATTATTAGGGAATAGAGAATCAGATTTACTGGCCCAAAGCTGCCTAGCTCTCCCTTACCTCCACGTGTATCTGCATTTCTGTAAGTCTCTGGTGGAAGGGAAACACAGAAGAAGGAGCTGAAATCAGGGTCCTTATCAGTTAAAAATTATAATGCTAGGAGTAGAAGAAAAGTCAAATAATTGTAGCTTCAACAAGATTAGAAGTTCTTTTTCTTCCCAACTAACAAGCCTGAAAATGAACCACTCAGGGCTGATATAGTTTTATTACATGAGTGGCTGTCCTGATGGTCTTCCGTCATTGTCTTATCACATGGACTCTGTCATTATGATATGATCACAGGACGGCTTTGTCCTTTAAGTAAGAACAAGAGTGGGGAAGTGAAGTGCCAAGGTCAACAACCACACAGAAACACCCATTTTGTGTGCTTATTGATCACACAGGCACTATGCCATGGGTACTACTATCTGTTGGGGAACCTGGGAAATGTCATCTTCACAAATTTAGAGTTTTTTTTTAAGAAAGAAACAGCAGTTAGAGGTAAGGGCTGTGAGAGTTTCAGACCAGCCTGGGCTATTACCATGACCTTGTTTCAGATGAGAGAGAGAGAGAGAGAGAGAGAGAGAGAGAGAGAGAGAGAGAGAGAGAGAGAGAGAGAAAGAGAAAGAGAGAATGAAAGAGAAAGTGAAAGAGAGTGAAAGAGAGACAGAGAGAGAAAAAGAAAGAAAGAAAGAGTATATGTAGAAAGAGGGAGAAAAAGAAAAAAGAAACTAGATATTGGATGGGTATGTTCCTTACTTTTCTTATTGTTGAGGTACCTGGCAAAATCAAGTTGAAGAAAGAATGTTTTATTTTGGCTTACCACTCAATAGGCTACAGATCCTCATTGTGTGAAATGCATGGTGGGAGCATAAGGTGGCCCATTACATTGTATTAACTGTCAGGAACTAGAAAGATTAATGCCATTGCTCAGCTTGCTTTCTTCTTTTATTTAGTATGAGTGAGATCCCAGCCCATGGGGGGATGGTGCCACCCACATTCAGGATCCTTCTTCCTTCTTCTATTAAACTTTTCAGGAAACACTCTCATGTTCACACACAGAGCAGTGTCTCCACGGTGATTCTAAATTCAGTCAGGTTGGTAATGTAGACTAACCATCACACTTGGCAACAGGTCCTCACACTCACTTTCCCAAGCCTTCCTGTGGGCTTTTTATTAAATTTATCTCTAGTGAAGCTACTTGGGTTGCTTAGTCACCTGTTGGGCATACAATACCACCACTAAAGCATTCCCTCCATGAGAAAGAAGTCAGTCTGTGCTCTCCATTGTTACACCCGACTCATGTCATTGAGCTGTGCTTCCCACAGCTCCATGGCTTCAGATTCAGGGTTCAAATCCTGGGCAGAATTCCCCACATCTCTCAATGAAAGAAACAAAGAATTCCTGGCATTTTGTACACAGTTAATTATGGCAGACGAGTTGCCTCCCTTCTGTCTCTGGGATCTGTTTTCTTTCTTTACTCTTATTAAAGAAATTATCTTACACAAGAGTGGATACTGATTAGCAATTTGTACAGCAATAAAAAAACTGGCAGAATTCAATTGTTTTGCTCTTCAGTTCTTAATTTCCATTTTTAATGTACTGTGTCTTCATTTATCTGATGGGGTTTCCTCTTCTGTACATGTCTCTAATGGAACAAAAGGTTTTCTCCCATCCCCCTGAAATAATTATGAACACTGAAGAACTACTGAAATCACTCAGCCATTTTGTAATACAAGCTAGGAATTGTTATGGTTCTCCTTTCTCTTCCTTTTCTTATGAGTCAATAGTTGTAGTGTAAGTGTGACCCCAAATGGAGTATGTAAAATAATCCTTTTTATATGCTGAGTGAATTTATATTTTATTATAGGACATCTCCTCCATTTATTTATTTATTTATTTTTATTGTCCATAATGAGTTACATTATTTAATGGGCAAACAATGAGTTGTTGTACCCAGTTCCCCAATGCCCCTCTTCCCCATCCCCAATCAGCTGGAAATCCTCGTCCATGGGCAGTCTGGATCAGTCCTTCGGGCAGGGGACCATGGATAACCTAGGAGTCAGCCAGGTTCTGCCAGCCCTAGTGTGTTATTCCTGAGGGGGGGCCGTGTCTCTGGATATTCTCCCCCACCAAGGCTCTCACAATCTTTCCGCCCCCCTCTTCCACTCAGGTTCCCTGAGTCGTGGTGGGTAAAATAATCTTTTCTGAGTCCCCTGAACACAGAATAAAATTTATGATCCCTGTTAAAGGGTCCTCAGCATTTCCAACTATGATGCAGGTCACACACACACACACACACACACACACACACACACACACACATCCCCTCACTGCTAGGAAGGTCCTTACTGCTGGCCCCTCTGGCTCCCATGTTAAGATACCTGTGCTCAAGCAACCATAGTTTTTCCTCCAGTGAGGTTTCAATCTCTCATCTCCTGGTGATTATGGAAAGAACTTTATCCCATCAGCTCAGTATCCCAGAGCTCCCTTGAGAGCATGATGGACATCAGTTGAGTGATTATGATGAAGAATTGAGTAGTAATACCCAACTGTGTTCTTAGTTGCTTTAAATATATTAACACATTTAATCTTTACAACTACCCTATGAAGCAAGCAGCTGTTATAATTCTAATTCAGTGAAGAATGGAGCTAAACCAGGGAGAGGTGCTAAGTAGCCAGGCTGGCACTGGACAGTGTGACATCAAAGACTACTTGTATCATGGATGCCATCTTATTTAATTATTTTATTTTATTCTGTAATCAATGAGAGTAATTCTTTGAGACAGCAAGTCTCTATATCCACATGAAACAGACCCCTGGAAGTGCTTGTTTGTCATGTGTGTGAGAGAGAGAGAGAGAGAAAAAGAGAGAGAGAGAGAAAGGTATATGTGTATCGTCTGTGCCCTGTCTCTCTGATCCCAGAGCTACTGGTTTTGGTCATATTGGCTGACTAGCAAGCCCCAGTGATTCTCTGATGTCTGCTTACCACAGTACTAGAGTTCCAAGCATGAGTGGCCATGTCTAGCTATTTACATTGCTTCTGGGGAATTGGATTCAGGGGTGAGTAAGACCCTCTCAGGCCCTTGAGCTTACACATCAATGTTCTTATCCATTGAACCACCTCTCCAGCTGTAGTCTTGGGAAATATATTAGATAAATGAATGCTTAACATGCTGAGCAGCAAGGGCAGGACAAGCAGGCTCCTCCTTACTCTTCCCAAATGCCACCACTTATTTCTTATAGAATTTGGGCCAGGAAGCAGATCTCCCTGTTGTCTGTAGTGATATCTGCCCAAGTGACAAGCTGCTTTCTGCTATCCTTGCTGTGTAAAATGCAGATGACTATACAGGTCCTATCATGCCTATAGGAAAGGTCAGAGTGGTACTCAGGAATTTTAGAACTAAGAGAGAAAAGGAGAGGAGGATGGGAGAAAAAGAACTACACTGAAATTCAGTCATTGCCTATTTATGTGAAACACCTTATAATATAATCATTACATAAAACATTCTAATTTTTAAAAATATGAATGGGTCCCAAGAACCAACATAAAAATGTGAGACGCACTGGCAGGCACTTTTAATATTAATGCTGAGGAAATGGAGACCTCAGAAGGATCCCTGAAGCTCATTGACCTGTAAAAGGGG
Source organism: Zapus hudsonius (assembly GCA_004024765.1). Taxonomy (NCBI): domain Eukaryota; kingdom Metazoa; phylum Chordata; class Mammalia; order Rodentia; family Dipodidae; genus Zapus; species Zapus hudsonius. Next base: position 20,398 of record PVHP010009402.1, on the reverse strand, counting down.
GCCAGTGTCTTTCTCCATTATGGAGCTTCCCCTGGATCTGTAGCTTCAATAAATCCTTTCCTCCCATAACTGTGCCTGGTTTGGAGATCCATTCCAGCAGTGTGTGGCTGACTATAAGCTCAATTCCATATTACTGAAACTCTTTTTTCCCCATAAGCTTCAGTTTCAATGTCAGACCCACCCATAGACCTCCTACATTTTTCTTTTATCATATCTTTAAACTCCTTCAACCCTTTACTCCACTACCCTTTTTATAGAGGTGACTCGATCATTTCTGCTTTGGGACCACAGGATAAATTCTAAGCAATTGACTGACTAGGGGGTCTTTGACCAACTCAACTTCCTTATCTTCAAAATGAAGATCATGTTTTCCTTATTGTTGCAGACAGTTCCATGTTGTAGATGGACATTCAGGCCAGTCGCATTTTAAGGGAGGAAGGGATTTATTTCAAGCTTACAGATCCAGGGAAGTTCCATCAAATAGTGGAAGAAGCTGCTTCCATACATCCAAACAGAGAGGAAAATCCAAACTGACAGCAAAAACAAAACATGAATCAGCAACAAGCAGGACCCTACAGCTCAAGATGCTCTGTATACCAATGGGCTGGAATTCAGATCTGCCTCCAGTGACACTTAAGAGCTAGACTCCAGGATCCACAAACACCCCAGTGATAGATACCTCGTTCAGTCAGGTGGCTGGAGGTCCAAGTTACAAGTTTACTTTTAACACTTGAGTCAATGGGGGACATGCATTCAAATTACCAGTTATAGACTGTGAAAACGGAACAGTGTGGCACCCGAAAGGGGTTTTAATGCAAGATGCACAATATGTCCCTCGTGGGTAGAGGACTGTTTATGCTAATGCATCCTGGATTTCTCTCATCATTTATGGTGACGCACAGCCAAAGACAGATGGAATCCCTATTAACTCATCTTCAAAGTTACATTGATGCTAGTTTAGTGTCCTTGAACTCTCAGGACTATCTTAGTTGAGTGTGAGTGAGGTTCAAAATACTACATTCCTCTGCCCACCTTCACACGAGATGGAGATAAGCAACTTCTTCTTGGCCATTTTTGGAGCAGTTACCTTCTCATGGCTAGGACAAAACATGACCAGAAGCAGTGGATGGGAGGAAAGGATTTATTTCAGGCTTATAGGTTTGCAGGGAAGTTTCATCATGGTGAGAGAAACATGGGAGAACAAACAGCAAGCCAGGCTGTACACCTCCAAAGCACCAGGAAGGAAGTAGCCTGAGTGGTCTAGCTATATACCCAGTGTAGCTGGACCAATAAACATCAAGGCTTGCCTGCACACCCCCTCAAGTAAAGTTCTGCTTCCCACAGGCTCCACAACCTTTCCAAATTGTCACAGTTGAGGATAAGTCATCAAGACTCATGAGCCCATGGGGGACATTTCATTCAAACCACAACAGCCATCAGATTTGCAAAGAGCTTCTCTCTGTGCCCAGCATGATGCTGGCTGGGGAAAGAGCACAGACAAGATCCCCAAGACCACTTGAAAACACATGTGTGTGCATGACAACAAGCACATGTTCCTTCATGCTGTTCATTCATTGTTTGAACAGCAGCCAGATTGGGAGAGATGATGTGGTCCAAAGGGGAGGAGGGTCCCTCTCTGGGAACCTCTGAGATAAATGATCCAACAAAGTAGACGTCAAACATCACAGACTTTGGCTCTGAAACAGCCTTTGCAGTGACATCTTGACAAATGGCCTTGCTACGAAAACTGACCAAATATGAGCAAAACAGGTCTATAGTTCCAGACCCAAAAGTTCTGAAAAATGTGTTTTTTAAAACCTGGACCAATTTGGTATGTGTTTGTGGTACCTGTGGTATTTATTCCGTGGAGTGTGAAATACATTTGTTTTGTTTCAGAAGTGTGTGTGTGTGTGTGTGTGTGTGTGTGTGTGTGTGTGTGTGTGTGTTTATGGGATATGGCAGGATACTTTATGGACTTTTACTAGGGATCTTTTGAAGTTTATAGTAGATGTACTCTGTTACTCTGGGGAAAGCTGATTTCCTGGTCCCCAAGGGTTTTATCCCTGAGAACTCATTAGTATCATAATAGGAATGATACTTTCCCATTCATTTTATTTCCTACCAAGTTTTTTTTTTTGTTTGTGTGTGTGTTTGGTATGCCTGTATATACATACATACATATATATATATATTATATATGTGTGTGTGTGCATATGTGTTTGGGTTGCATGGGAGTGTACATATATGTATGAATGTGGAGATTAGATAACAGCCTTGGGTGTCATCCTCGGGAAGGAAGGATGATGACCACTTTTCTTGAGTGAAGTTTTCTCATTGGCCTGGAGCGCACTGACTAGACTGAACTGAATGGCCAGTAAGCTCCAGGGATCCTTTTGTCTTTGCCTCCTCAGCTCTGTGATTATAGGCTTATCCCAGCATGCCTGGAATTTTATGAGGGTTCTGGGGATTGAACTCAGTTTCTCACTCTTGCAAGAAAAACAGTTTACTGACTAAGCTATTTCACCACTTCCTTCCCTCCATACACATATTTATTCCTGCAGGTTGCCAGGCAAATGGCTCTCATCTGGTTTGGGAAGGCCATCCCTGGGCAGGCTGGCTTCAGTTCTACCTATACTAGGAATATACAAGGATCCTGCATTCAACCCAGAGAATGATTTCTTTTATCATTAGACACAGCCTATCCAGGCTCACAGGGAAAGTGGCTTGGTGTTACCTGCTTGCCATGCTCTGGGTCTTATTAGATGCTCCATCATTCTCCTGGTGTTAATACCCTGTACTGTTCAACCCCACTTAGCACTCACCTGATGCTTTTTTTTTTTTTTTCTGTCTTCCAGTATCTCATGGATCTGCTAGGAATAGACTAAAACTGGGCTGTAGCATTAATGGGTGGATAGACCCTAGCTTTCCTATCTCCAGACATCACTTACATTTTAGCAAGACTCTGCTTTAACTCATAGGCTTCACTAATCGAGGGCTTTCAAATGACTTGCTAGAGCCTAAGAAAAAGCAGTTTGGACCAGAGGACTTACTTATCTCTGGCTATTAACTGCTGCTCAGTAAACTTCTCATGACTCCAAGGGCTGATTTCCAACAATCATTTTTATTTGGATCACAAGCTCAGGGGTCAAGAAATTTGAGACATTTGAGACGCACTTTCCTGGTTCTATTTTCTCAGATCCCGTGAATGTAACACTTACCATCTTCTGCCCATCAATGGGGCCTGCCGCGATTCCAGGAGGAGGAACGTAGGCCCTGCCTCTGATGGGACAGGTAGAACAAAGACTCAGTCAGCTCCATCAATCACCACCCCCACCTGCAGTGAAAACCCACTCCATCTGCCTGTTACTGTGAGGACAAAGAAAAGAAGGCCTAACCATCATGCCCTGCTGTCTGGGGCCGAAGGCCAAGTGGGAAAGCAAGATCAGCACTCTTTGTTGCCAGGAAGGCCACTGGAGAGGTGGCCTTGTGTCCTTTCTAGTGGTATTCTGACTCCTTGCACCTCTGCAGCTCCAGCACATAGGCTGGGTCACATGGAATGGAATTTTCCCATTCTGAAAACGCATAAAATCAAGAAGCTCTACTTTTTTAACTTTTTTCTAGCTTCAGTGATCCCCACCATGCTCTTCCATGACATACTAATTTCCCTTGTTTTCAAGATCTCTCTCTGTCTCTCTGTCTCTCTCTCTCTGTCTGTCTCTTTGGCTTCAGAATCCCATAATGATTCCTATGGCAGGTTATTTTAATAAAGCTCCAATTTTGCATAATATTGGCCTCATCAACAGGTTGACAGAAGAAGGCAAAGAATAAGACATCAATATAGAAGAGAGCCTAGGAGGAAAGAAGAGGGGGTTCAGCGGAAGGGAATTAGGAAGGGGGGACAAAGGAAGGTGGTCAGAGATTATGTAAATATCTTAAATAAAGTCTTCTTATTAAAAATAAACAAAAGGGCAATTGGTCTCAGGGCCTCTCATTGAACCAGCCTGTTATATATCAGGGATATAAGAATAAAGTTTCAGAGGAGCATGTTAGAGGGGTTACCTTTGGAAAACAGTCTTCACAGGAAGCATCCAGGCTCAAACCCAGGACCTTGCATATGTTTGTACAAACATTCTGCCTGTAAGCTATATTATATGCAGGGAACCTGGGGTAGAGCAGAGGCTCAAACAAGATCTTTTTAATTTCTTTTATGATTCATATTTTTACAGGTATGAGCAGAGAAGAATGGAGTTAATGTAAGAGGAACAAGGGAATCTGTGTGCTACCCTCACTCATATACTGTTCCTTGTATCTCAGAAGCTTCCAAACTCCTTGTACCATTATCCCTAAACTTCTTACATCAAATCTCCTAAATGCCACCCCATTCCCTAAGTTTCTTAAACACCTATTCTCCAAACTTTTTATACGTCCCACCACCAAACTTCACATAACCAGATGCAGGTGCTGAAAACTTCTATTATCTGTGGCAAACTCACCTGTCACTACAGAATGGAAAACTCAGGGGCTTCATTCTAAGCTCACTAATGCTGAGAGCGGGGCTCTAGAGAGAGCTGGATGTATGTGCTGCAGGTCAGCCTGACCTCAGGTTCTAGACCACTCAGGGATGGAAGGAGGTGCTCAGAGAGAGTGATGGTCAGGAATTGCCAAGTTACCCCATCATGCAAAGGTATCAATGGCCCCTTGTTGAGCTTAAGTCTTAATGGGCTCTGGCTTATACCTTTTCTGGCATCATGTCTTTGGTTGTTTCCTGCTGGAGCCCCATTGGTAATGCCAGTCAGGACTATTGGGTGTCTTTTAGTTAGACACTCAGCATCCTTGTCTAGTGGGACAAGACAGGGCACACCTTTAAGGGCATTTTAAAAATATTTTTTTACTAGACATAAAGGGCAGAGGGCACCGACCTGCCAAGGAACATTTAAAAAATATTTTGGACACTTTATACATGTATTCAATATATTTTGATTACACTCACTACTCTCTCCTGTCCTCCTTCCATTATCTTCCCAATTAGTCTACCCACCTCCGACTGTCTCCTATCTCTTTAGTGACACACTGTGTTTAATTAGGGCTCCTTATAGGAGCCTGGGTGAAGGTGTTACTTGACTCGAGCTTGGGCAACTTACCAGTGACTACATCCCTGAAGAAAATATCTCTCGCTTCCCCCCAACAACTCCTAGCTGTCAATAGCTCCAAGAAGCATTTTTTTTTGTTAATTTTGGTATACTGAAACAGCCTTCTCCTTGACACTAGACTTGTGCATTTTACATCCTACCTTATTGGCTGCCCATCAGCTGTAAGTGTGCTATGGAGGTCAATATTGTTGCCACCCCTGTGAAATGCCTGCAGAGAGAAGTCAGTGTCCTGTCTGACCGCTGACCGGGGCATCTGAATCCTCTCCCTTCAGAGTATAGTGTGAAAATGAAATAGGTTTGGAGCTACTTTTCCCTTCAGATAAACTGTCCTTTGGAGGAAAAGAATCTCTATAAAACCTGAGCATCAATTTACCTGGCTTCGCTCCCACACATGCTTGCCTGTGTGTCCCCTGCTTGGTAGCTTCACTGTGGTGACCCTTCTGCCCAGTTGCCCTGTCTCTCAGGTTCCCTTCTTCCACTGGGATCTGAGGTCAGCTGCAGAGACACTGACTTTTTCTCTGAGTCTGAGCTTGATCAGAGATCACAGAAGTTTCCAAAGATAAAAATTATACCCTGAGGAGTTTGAAAGGTGGCTCAGGGGATAAAGTGCTTCCTGTGAGGACCTAAGTGTGGATTCCCAACAGCCATATAAAAACTAGGCATGATAGTGAGTGCTCATAAACCTAGACTTGGGAGATGGAGCCAGGAAGATCTCATTAGTCTAGCCTAATCTGTAAGCTCCAGGTTCAATAAGAGAATGTGTCTCAAAAGTAAAGCAAAATGGAATTAAGATGGGTACCCAAAGTTGTTGACCTCTGGCTTCCACATGCATGAGCACACAATACACATGTGTATCTTTACACACATATGTACCCACATACGCACACATACCACACACACGCATACAGCCCCAAAATTTGTACCCTAGATTCCCAGTGCAAAAAATACATTTTTATAATTTATGTTCTTTTATTATTCACAGCACTGAATCCCCCCTTCCTCATTGGCAACTGAAGAGTGAAAAAAAAGCAATGTAACCCAGTTCCTTCTGCTTACTAGAGATTATGGGTGAGCCTCTGATGAAAAAGAAGCAGAGGCGGGCAGTATGATGTGAAAATAGATAGACATGGGTGTTGAAAATTTTCTCATTGATTGCCATACTCACTTGAGAAGGGGCAGAGGGACCTGGACAAGTTCCTTTTCCATCCCAGTATGACATCAGAGAGTGGTGTCTTAGGAATTCAGGTCACTATAATAGAGTATCATAGCTGGGGGATCATGTATGAGCTCAGGTGTGTGTGCACATATATGTTCATGCAGTGGATGGGCAGTGATGACCCTGGGTGTCCTCTCTAGGAACACCGTTCACCGTTTTAGAAACCATTTCTCTAACTCACCAAGTGCACTAGACAGACAGGCCAGTGAGCTTCAGGGATCCTCCTGTCTTCACCTCCTCAGTGCTGGGATTACACATCCATGCCACCACACTCAATATTCCATGGGTGCTGGGGATTGCTCTCAGGTCATCCTGCTTGCAGGGACAGCATGTTTCTGACCAAGCTGTCTTCCTAATCTCCCACCACAACTTTTTCTACATTGATTGTTGAGTTGTACACAGTGTCATCTAGTGTTTTTCCTTCTATCTCCTTCCCTTACTGTTATTTGCCTTCAGAACCTTTGTTCGCCATTATAAGATCCACAAACCCTAGAGTCATCTAGTTCCCAGTGGCCTCACCTAAGACAAAAGCCAGAGCTAAGGATAGAGATGATCTCTGACAATCAGTTCTCTCCTCCTCTGTTCTCATTTGGGATCCCTTTGTTGGAGCCAGGTAAGTAGTGTATGCATTTCCTAGCCTCCCCTGAAGCTCAATGAGGCAAGTGGCTATTTTGCCTGGTGAATGTGGCATCTCACGGTCCCATTCTTGGAAACATGCTGTAGCCTGCCTCCTCCTCATCCTACATTCCCAGGGCTGGAGCGCCTAGGAAGTTCCTCTTTCCATCACATATAGGAGCTGATATCCAGAGTGTCATGAACTTGGGTGACAGCAGGGAGCAGAACCATGTCAATCTCTTTACCATTTGACCACTGGGTCTTTCACAAGGCAAGTACAAGCTTGTTTCATTTAGGTCTCTGTTCTCTGGTCTTAGGTTAGATCTTAGCATCCACCTTAATATTATTAATACAGAGATGATAGGCAGTTTGGAAGGAAGAGGAATTTGTGATGAGTTTTTAAGATAATGTTAGCATTTATAATAGTACATTATGGAGGAGAGGTTCACAAAGCTCCAGCCCATCCTAAGAATTTATAGGCAGTTAGTGGCTGCTGGGGGGGGGGGGGCAGTGCTGAAAAGGTTCCAGCCCTCTCTAAAGATTTATATACAGTTCATGGTTGATTAGGAAGGGGGAGAGATTTTCTTCAGTGGTGTAGCCACTGGTAAACTGTCCATGGCCCTGTAAGCAATCTTATAAACTAAGCCCCTCCCCAAAGAAAACACATAAAGCAGAAGGTAGACTGTTTGGGAAGAAGAAGGAGATCAGTAATGATTGGAGGAGGACAAGAGAAAGTCCTCCTCCAATGGATGCATGATCCATTCATGGTGGATGAATATGATGTATGAAATTGTTATAAACACATTATGTATAATCAATATGTGATAATAAAAAACATTCAAAACATAAAAAATATATATTATATAGAGAGCAAAGGTTGTGTTCTGGTCCTACCACAGCCAGTCCAGGGAGGCTGAATAAGGAGCAGTGATCTCTCCTTCCCAATCTCTCAGGCTGAGTCATGGCTGCCTCTGGCATCCAGGACTGCTTAATCTGCTTCCCATGCTTTGGATGGCTTTAGGTTCTACCCAAGTCACATGTGAGCATACATATTCCTTTTTCAGAGAGGGGTGAGCTTCCAGGAAGTCAGCTGCTTTGCAAATCAGAGTAGATGTCATTTGTAATCAGGGCTGTGACATGATTAAGGTGCCTGATGCATAAGCTCAGAGGTTCTATTTTACTCCGTGACGCTGGAAAACACACGATAAGAGTTTCATTTCTGGATCCCATCCTTCTACACTCTAGACATCCCAAGTTGTAGGATGAAATCCTCCATTCGATCTTTCGGCTCACCACTCACTTGCTAATGCTGAAATTGAATATAGTTAGCCCTGCTCCAAATCCCAAAGAATCAGAATTGAATATCACAGATTGTCCTAAAATCCTCTCATGATTTGTGTATGTGTGTATGCGCATACATGTGTGAGCATGTGTGCATGTACATGCCATGCAGAAATCACCTTATTCTGGTAATTCTCCTCCTCCCAGGCATCTAGGGTTTAGTGGAGAATTTGTTTAAATATAGATTCAGATCTGTGGGTCTGGGCTGAGGCATTTCTATCAAGTTCTTAGGGAGGCAAATGAGACTTGTCCTGGGCAAACCAAAATCACAGTGTAGAGGAGCCACTGTGAGCAGAAGTGATGATGTTACCCTGGCCAGAGGCTGGTGGATTTGAAGCTGATTTCCTGGAGGTGGGAGACATCTCAGTGGATAAGGTGCTTGCCATCCAAACTCAAGGGCCCGACTTCAGATTCCCAGCACCCAGATAAATGTCAGGCAGACATGGCTGCCCACCTGTAATGCTAGTGCTTGGGAGACAGAGTGGATTTCCCATCAAGCTGGCTTAGCTAAATTAGCTGAATTAGTGAGCTCCAAGTTCAAGTGAGAGACCGTCCTTCAATTAATAAGCTAGTGAGCAACACAGGAAGACACCTGATGTGAACCTCTGGCCTCCACTCTCTCTCTCTCTCTCTCTCTCTCTCTCTCTCTCTCTCTCTCACACACACACACACACACACACACACACACACACGTGCACCCATATGAATGTAAACTGGAAGGGCTTCTTAAGAAAAAAATAGCTGGATGCCACCTCACAATCTTTGCTCTGGTATATCTGGACCGGAGTCCAGGAATATGCATTTGAAAATATCCATTTCTTAACAATTCCATACATGAATGAATATAATATATTCTGATTATATTCACCCCATTTCCCTCTGATCCCCTCCCATGTCTGCTGAACTCCTTCTCCTTCCCAACTAGTCCCCCTTTGCCTATGACCCAGAGTTCCCTCATGGTTGCTTGCCTGAGCAGAAGTGGAGATGGATTTCCTGAGCATGGGCAAATGTACCAGTGGCTACACACCTGAAGAGTGTGTCTCCCCTCTCCCAGCAACAATAGACAGCCAATGGCTTGGAGGGGTCGGATCCCATCACCTTCTCCTCCATCACTGATGGAATGTCAACAGGCACCATATACCTAGATAATAATCCCCTCCTCAACCTTCACCTTTCCCGCTCCCAAATTCTTTTTTTAGTGAGTCCCTTCTTTACAACTTCCCTCTTTTCTATTTTGATGTCATGATTTCCCACTCCTATTATGCAGGTCTTGTGTAGGCCACTGTGAGGTCTGGTTCTGGTCTTGTGTAGGTAACCATAACTGCTACGAGTTCATGACTGCAGTAGCCTTGCCTTGTGCAGAAGAGTCCTGTCCCTTCTTGATACAGGAATTTGGAGTGTCTTTGAGAGTGACAGAGTCATTCTCACCTCTTGAATGGGCTTTTAACTCAGGAATTAGGGTTCCAGGTGCTCACGGTCATACACGACTTCCACTCAGTGGTTTTCAAATTCTTGTCTCAGAAATTAGACAAATGAAAAATGGAATCCATGGCCCACAGAGGGTTCCGAGGGATTTATTAAAGATCTTATGAGGAGACAATCCAAAGCCTCTGCATAGAAGGAGGGGTCCCCAGAAATGGGGTACCACTAAAGTAAGTAAAGCAAAAAGCTCTGAGGTAGAGGGGTGTGGAGTTGGTAACTCGCATCATCACTTGGATGCGGGTCTCTTATAGGAAGAAAGTTGTACCGGATAAGGTTCTGGTGGGATGGGCTCATCTGTCTAGTTCCCAGGCCAGGAATCTAGGTGCATTCTTACATCTGATTTCTAAGAAAGAGGACCTCCTCTAGAGAGAGAGAGAAAAAAAAAACAGACCTTCTATTTTGACATTTCTGGCCTCCAGCAAGGTGAAGGCTTCTTTGGGACACCTTTAGGGAAAAAAGATCTAAAGAGAAACTGGATGACCCCTTGCAGGCTCTAGGAAACTTCCAGTTTTTTGCTAAGAGAAAAACTGTTCACTTTCTGGACCTTGTCAACCTAAACTGCTTAGTCAGTTTCTCCTGTTCTTCCTCCCTCCAGCTGTTACCTTCTTTCTGCTCCCCTTCAGCCATGCTCCCTGAACCCTGGAGAGGGGTGTAGATTTCCTATTTAGGGGTGAGCACACAAAACATGCATTTCTAACACATCCCAGTGAGTACTGTGAGCCATTGGTTTGTGACATGAGTCCCCCAAGACTCACTGGTAGTTGGGAGCCATGCTCTAGAGAGTGTGAGGACTGCGCCACATTGGGCAGTCAGAGAAACTCTTAAAACAAACACGTATCTGTGGATGGTGTTCTTTGAAAAGGTTTTGTTAACAAGATTCTTTTTATTGCGTGTATATGTATGTGTGGGCGTGTGTGTTAATGTGTGTGGTCACATAGATAAATAAATAAAGGCTGGAAGTTGACATCAGGTGTACAAGTGACTGTTGATTGCTCTCCATTTCATTTACTGAGGCAGACTCTCTCACTTGAGGCCAGAGAATGATTGGCTAGTCTAATGAGGGATCTTTTTTTTTCTTTTTCCTGCCTTGTTAGCTCTGGTTACCATGCCATGTATGGCATTTTATCTGGGTGCTGGGCACCTGAACTCAGGCCCTCATCCTTGTGTGGAAAGCACTTTATCCACTGAGCGATAGCCATCCTCCTAGCCCTCCACAGTGGTTCTGAGACCCTGAGTCTCACGCTAGAGTATCTGATATTGACAAGATCCTAAGAGCTAATGGCTGAGTAGGAGCTGCCTGGAGCTTGTTTGTGTTGGAGTCTTCCTACCAGGTACACTGCAGACATGGCCATCCTTTGTCTTTAAGCAATTAAGTTTGCTTTCTTCTTTCACTCTGCTCTTTCTGATGTGTGCCCTATTCAAAAATCTATCTATAAAATGAACAAGTGGTCCAATCTCTCCTGCCCTAAGAGGGACCCTTGGCACCATAGGAATTCACTGTCAGTTTCAAGGGTGGGCTCTGGAGCATGGGCTTATTGAGATGGGTTGATTTCCAATCTGTAGCAAGCAATGGGTGTCTTTCACAAATATCAAGCTGAATGTACCCCCGGATTCCTTTGTGAAGAGAAACCACTCATTCCTGAATTAATATGAACCCAGAGGCGTGTTTTCATAAAGTGGTACTTGAAACAGCAAGATGGTGTGTTATGTATTTTCTACTACCTCTGGCCAGCCTGCTAAGTGAGGGTCACTGAGATTACTGTATGAGGAAGCCCACTAATGGCATTGTAAGGAATGCTTGCCCTTTATCTCAGATGGAACTGTGCCCTAACAAAAGTGTTGTGCTGGAGTGCACATGTGCTCGTGTGTGTGTGTGTGTGTGTGTGTGTGTGTGTGTGTGTGTGTGTGTGTGTGTGTAGGGGGTGCTGTTGGGGGATGGAGGTGTGGGAGGAAAGGGGAATGGGAAAGTATTTGAAATTTGCAAATGGCCTTATCTTGGTCCCCCATACTAAATGGATTCCAAAGTGTCCAGCAGGGGGCAGCAACGCACAGACATTAAATCTTATGGTGGGGCGAGGGAGATGTCCCTGAAATAACCCAGCAGGGAGGAAGGTGGAAGGCTTATATAAAAGATTTCAGGGCCTGGTGAGGCTGGGACTTTCACAGCTATCCTTTTCCCAATGGCCACACTTTTGATTCTTCTCAATGTGCTGAGAAAGTCAATAAATGTTTTGAGGTCGGTCCGGTTTTTGTTCTGGAAATGTTCTTTAATCTTTAAGCTGCCTTCCACCATTTAGAATTTATGCTGCCTGACTACAAATTATAAGTAAAGTGCAATTAAGAAGTCAGCATTATTAATATGATAGTTCAGCTAATAAGCATTGAAAAAAATTGGGATGCCAACCATCCCTTTCCACGAGTTGAAAGTTTATTACAATTGAGACCAGAGTGAGTGATTTGTTGGTTGATATTCACTTTAAAGTAGAAGAGGCACCACAGATCTCAGAGAAATGTCATTTCTTTCCCCCAAATCAGGGATAGAAAAGATCTTAACTTGTCTATGCCGAACACTGTTTAGGAATGTAACCCCTCGTTTATTAGCAATTTGTCAAGTTTATTTGTAAAGAGCTTTAATGATAAATGACTTTGTCTGCTTTGCTAGGCTGGAAAATTTTTGAAGCCCAACACACTTCTCCTTCTTCCTTCTGGAAGCTTCTTGCATCTTGGCATCTTGCATAATGTTTCTCCCAACCATCCTCCCCCCTCCCTCCCAAGGTTAATTTAATCCTGTTGTTCTTAAATGAACCACCCTAAATCATCCTCCTCCCCTTCCTTGTCTTTCTCTTCAGTGTTTAAACCCTTCAAGGATGTAATAGCCTGGAAAATATTTCAATCATTGTGTCTCCTTTTCAGCCGGCCAGGCTGGTGCCAAAGAAGAGTTTTTCACAGTATTCTTTTTAGTTTCAACAATAGGCAGCACACAGGTGCTAAAGGTCTTTTGGAACATTCCACTTGGGGTCTTGCCATTCAATAATATTTTGATGAAAAACGAACCTAGCCTTCCATAGGCGGAAAGGATAGAAATGATCAGCACTAATTGGCTATCAGTTTAGCTAAAGGTCCATGTGTCCTGGCATTTAGACCTTCATCTCAGAGTAGCACCCTGTATGAGGTGCTTAATGGATGGACTTAGTGAGTAAATATGTGCTTGGAGGTAGATCATTTAGAAAACAGCTAAAGAACGCTAACTCAGCTAAGGCAGCATTTCCCATTCTTCTCATTTCTTGCCTCCTTTTGCCACATACTCTACTTACTGGCTCTGTGACCTTGCATATATCACCCAGCCTTGCTTAATCTCAGTTTCCTCAACTGCAAAAGAGAGAAAGCAAGATAGGACTGTTGTGAAGTGCAAACAGACATGTAACAGCATTTAGCAGAATGTATAGAGTTCCCAAGGCATGCATCTTCTGGCCATTATTATGATTGTAACTTCATATGCAATCTAAATCCTTTGCTTGGCTATCTTTAAGAGTCCTTGCCTACCTGTATATTCTCAGTTCTCAAATATATGTATAATTTTGTGAAGCCCTCTCTGATCCCTCAAAGCAATTCAAATCTCCCTGTCATTCCCTGTCATATTTCTCTCTCTCACATACACACAGACACACACATATACATGCATGCACACACACAAGTGCACATGCACATACACAAACATGCACGCACACACTCTTCTAAGGACACATAATAACTATAATGAATCTATACACACAGCACATAAAATAGAAATCTAATCTTGTTTGGGGGGTGGTAAGTTCCTTGGCAGTCAGTGAATACCTTGTGAGTTTATCTACAAAGCATTTTTCTTTGAATGTATCATTGAAAGATGTTAAAAAAACAAGATCATGGGTTTTATAAGGAATTATTTTGTTATATCCATTAGAATATGAGATTCTGAGGACGAGTCTGTCTCATTCTTCAGTATAATATCGAGTTGGCACCTAGAGTAGAAACCTGCCATTATTAAGTGAGTGAAAGAGGCTGGGGATGTGGCTCAGTGGAAGAGCACTTGCCTAGCACATGCAAGGTTATAGGTTCAATCACAAGGCCTGGAAGAAAATGTCAGTGAATGAACCATGAACCGAGGAACGAAGGAATAAACTTGAACTCTAGTGAAGCGGGTCTTGTTCTGTCTTTATCACATATCATTACCCTCAAATCAAATGCTGTTTTCTTTTTAAGCTCAGAGCAGTCAGAGCCCCTCTTCTCTGCTTATGGGCCATGTCGATGCATCCTCATCTATCCCTGGGTTAACTAGGAGCATTGAGAAGGCTCTGCTTGGAGGATCCTGCACTGCCCCACCCTGAGGCAGAGCACATGAGGTCTGTGGTGTCTACTGTGACAAATCACACAGTGGCATCTATGGGTCTATGGCAGAGTCCACATCAACTTTAGTGTTCAGAGCCTGTCATGCCTAGAGCCTGTATAGGGTGGGCATTTAGTGTGGGCTTGTTACCTTCATGAAGGCTGTACATGTGTTCCACCTGGTAACTTCTTAATCTCACTTTGACTGTGGATGGATTCCTTACAAGCTTCTAAATGACTTTGTAAGGTCCTCATGTAACAAACATCCCAGAACATGATTTTTTCACTGATAACCCATGTTGTTATCCAAAGAACAGTATGCCTTATTGTGAAGCTCATACATAACTCATTTAATCTGTTTTACCTTTTGTATTAATCACACTTGTTTGTGTACGCACGTGTATGAGCACATGTTTGTGGGTACACATTCATGTGTATGCATGTACATGTGGAGAACAGAGGACAACCTCAAATGTGATCCTCAGGAACACCATCCACTTTTCTCAAGACAGGGTCTCTCATTTCCTTAGCCCACCAATTAGGCTCTAGAGGCTGGCAAATGAGCCCCAGGGATCCTGCTGTTTCCATATCCTTAGTGCTAGGTTACAGCTGTATACCATTATGCCCTGATGTTTAATGTGGTATCTAGGATCAAACTTAAGTCTACATGCTTGTAAGATAAGCACTTTACCAGCTGAGCTGTCTCCTCAACCTCTTCTGTTTTACTTTTCAAGGAAGACTTAGAATAAATTGCCTAACACATTCTGAAATCAGCCCCTGCCTCTTTCTGGACACGGAGGCATTTATTCCACTCTCATCTCCTGAAGGTCATGCAGCTTCTTCCAAGAAGATGCCACTTGGTAGATACAGTGACAACTTGAAGGGGGCTGGGCACCCATTTCCTCCACCCTTCCCTCTGAGCTGGACCACCCATGTTCCTTTAAAGTCTTACAGAGAAGAGAATCCCCAATAATTAGAAAACCCCATCAGGTTGTTTTGGTGAGCTATTCTCACAAGTCCTTTTTGTCCTATCGTGTCAGACATGAAGAACAAGAAAACTCTTTTCTCCTTGCTCTTTTACATCCCATAAGAACTGAGCCTACCAAGTGTTTTGGTAATAGCTTGCATTATTTTAGGGACCTCATTGTCCCCCCAGAACAACAGCTCCCTGTGGATGGGAACCCAATTCTGGCCCTGAGAATGACCAGCCAGAGCCCATGGTTTAGGTTGATGCTTTCTCCACCTTCTATAGAGGTTTTGCCCAGCCTCGGAGACCAATAATGACTTTGGAGCTTGGGAGCCAGACCATGTAGGGAACTGGGCCATGTTTGCCCAGAGCCTGCTGGGAGAGCCGCTCTGCGATGAATTCCCTCACTGAGTGTACTGCATCAGAGGCTACCTGGTAGCCCTGAGGAGGAGATCAGGGAGAGTGGCTGTGGGTGGAAGAGCCTGGTCCACTCTCTCCTGACGACAAGGAGCGATTACGAGAAGAAAATATTTTTCATGAGTTAAAAGTTCAGTTTTTTCATATTTATTGTCAATAATTATATGCATTGCATGAACAAGTATTATGATGGTACCCCCATTTACCTCTTCCCTATCCCCAACCCACTGGGGACCCTCCTCAGTGGGCTTGTTTGGCCACCTTAATTGTTGAGACAGTTTCTCTTTTAACTGGTAACTCACCATTGGGCTAGATTGGCTAGCCAGTGAGCCCTAGGAGACCACCTGTCTTTGCCTCTCCAGTGCACGAATTAAAGGCATGCACCACTGCACCCAATATTTTACGTGGGTCCAAATCAGCAGGGCTCTGAAGTCTGACACTTCTTCTGACTAAGCCACCTCTCCAGCACCTGATGATGCTCATGTTAAAAGAAGAAAGGAGCTAGTAGGGTACCCTCAGTGCAGAGGGAGATGACAGGGAGGTGAATGGGTTGTTCCATGGTTCAGTAATTCTCGAAGATGCCAATCTGAGCGTTTGAATACCCAGAAACAGTACTGTGCTATGGACGAACCCACCTCCTGGAAGACGTGCCCGAACTCTGTGTGGCACCTGTCATTCCCATGATGTGAAGCCGCCACTCATTTTGTTTCCTGCACTTTGAAAAGACAGGATGTCTATATGAGCAAATGCACAGGGTTGTCCTTTCCAACACACCCAAGGCATTATTAGAATGTCAACTACAGGGCTTGGAAAGCTGCCAGCAACTCAGGCATTCTGATAGTTTCAAAAATAATTTAGTTTTGGTTCACAGTTTACATAGAGTGTCAGATCAGAGAGGACCCAGGAGTCACCTAGTATAACTCCTACAGTTTAGAGATACAAAAATGAGGCTCATAGTAGAAGAATGATAATGTTTGTGGTCAATAGAGCTTAAATTTACTTTTCCTGCTATCTTTGTATGTATGCATGTATGTATGTATGTATCTATCTATCTATCTATCTACCTATCATCTATCTATCTATCTATCTATCTATCTATCTATCTATCTATCTATCTATCTATGTTACTGCCTTTTTAGTGAGACCATTTAAATATTTTTATTTTGATAATTTAATACATGTACACAATATATTTTGATCATATTCACCCCCATTACTCTCTCTTACCCCTTTCCACTAACCTACTTCATCTTCCCAACTATCCCCTTCCGGCTTTCATGTCTTTTTTCAAAAACATGTTTATTTGTGTGTGTGTGTGTGTGTGTGTGTGTGTGTGTGTGTGTGTGTAGGTAGGTAGGTATGTAGGAAGGAGTCAAAGTCAGGGACCATTCCCCAAAATAGAAGCCGTAAAAAACTGTTGAAGGGCCGACTCACCAATATTTTGTATCAATTCTCTCCTGGAAGGAGGAAGGAGTCAAGAGGCAGAGGTAGGAGGGTCACCATGAGTTTGAGGTCAGCCTGGAACTATAGAGCTCCAGGTCAGCCTGGGCTAGAGTGAGACCCTATTTGGACTGCCCTGCCAAAAAAGTCTGAGAGAACTGAAACATAAAAGCCCCCTCCCTAAGGTTATAGAAAAGGTAAACAACTTCTTGGGAGAGACTATCCCATCTCCCTTCAATCTGCTTACAAATCATAGTGTGGTGGAGGTTTTCTCTCTCTCTGTAGCTCTCTGCTTGAAAATTAATAAATAAAAAATATTTAAAAAAAAGAAATGGCTGTGCTTCAGAGATACAGGTTCTATGGATCCTCACCTGTGCAGCTGTCTTTGAATCATCCATTGCTCTTGGAAGAAACCGCTTAATCTGCTTTGTAAGTAACCCCAATAAACTCATTGGTAAACCAAAATTGGTTTTGGTGCAATCATACTTTTGTCTGTCATCTGAACCCTAGTTGTAGTGAATAGACATGTGTTTGCATCTCTCCAGGGAGAAATTTTCCCATGATACTTGCAAAACTTGCTATCCTGGGGGTTCCATTCCCCAGTCACCCATGGAAGCCAGATACAAAAAGTGGTACAAGCATCTGGTGTTCATTTGCAGTAGCAAGAGGACATGTGTGACCTCACTCATGTGTTCCAAGCTATAAAAGGTAATGAACAATGGGGTGTGTGTGTGTGTGTGTGTGTGTGTGTGTGTGTGTGTGTGTTACTTATGTCACCAGGAGATGCTCTTGTCTGGTAGCCTCGTAGGTGTGCTGATGGCTGGCACTTCCCTGTAGCCTTGTTCCCCATCTAACAGGTACAATATCTTGTAGCAACTGATTTGCACAAGAGCACAACTCATCAGCATTAAGCTTCCTGAGAAAGCTGAGGAAGTATGTAGCATATAGATAGAAAGGAGGCTGGTTAGAATGTTGTCAGAAGTGCAATGTGGGAGATAAAACCTGGCTTTGTGGGCTATAGAGATGTCTCTGTGGTTAAAAGCACTTGCTGTGTAAACCTGATGACTGGAAATTTGCATCCACAGAACACACAAGAAGATGGACACAGTAGTGCATGTGTCTGTAATGCAATATACCTACAGCAACAGGATGACAGAGAGTGGATCATCCAGAAGCTCTGGGACCAGCTATTCTAACATTTGCAGTAGAAAACAAGTGAGACCTGTCTCAAA
This sequence comes from Zapus hudsonius, assembly GCA_004024765.1. Classification (NCBI taxonomy): domain Eukaryota; kingdom Metazoa; phylum Chordata; class Mammalia; order Rodentia; family Dipodidae; genus Zapus; species Zapus hudsonius. The sequence continues at coordinate 2,173 of PVHP010009402.1, read as the reverse complement.
CAACACGGAAGGTGGACAGAATATATATATATATATATATATATATATATATATATATATATATATATATATATATATATATATATATATATATATATGAAGCCCTAACATCCCAAGTTTGTTCTTTGATCTCTACACACACATGCCATGCAATACATTTGCCCATATATGTGTTTCCAGTTGTACATGGGATAGTTATATCATGTTAGGTGGAATTATGATCCTGCTACTGTCTTCATTTGGAAATTAAGCATGATGTAAGGAGATATGGTTTGATTTCAAGTTGACAAGGGTTGGACTTGTGATGGCTAGGTTTTGTTGTCAACTTGATCTTTTCAATTATCTTGGGTGGGTCTCTGATGTTGTTCACAGGAAGGCAGCCCTCTCAGGAGGGGGACAGGATGTAAGGAAGCTCAGGGAAGTTGGAAATTAACATCCCTTCCTGTGTGAGCAGTGCAGAAAGGAAATTCCAGAGACTCCGGAAGCCATTAAGTCTGGGAAAGGGTTGCAAGACCCTACTCTAAGGCTATATAAAGGGGAAGAAATTCTCTCTTTGGCCCTCCTGCCCGTTTGCTATTGTTTGTGTGGTGTTGATGATGGGTTTCCTTCTCTGCTTCGACTTATGAAAGGGCACCCACTTTTTTCACTTTTTTCACCACTATGTAACTTCCCCTGGATCTGTAGCTTCAATAAATCCTTTCCTCCCATAAATTGTGCCTGGTTTGGAGTTTCATCCCAGTGGCATGTGGATGACTACGACACTTTATTATTCCCTCCCTCTTGCAGGGAGGCAGAGGTAGGAGGATCACCTTGAGTTCAAGGCCACCCTGAGACAACATGGCAAGTTTCAGGTCAGCCTGGGCTAGAGTGAGACCCTACCTTGAAAAACAAACAAAAAAAAAGGAAGTACCAATGTGTCTTTCTGAATACCCTATTGGTCACAAAGACCAACCACAATTCAATGTGGAAAGTGATGACAGAAAGGTACTGGTGGCAGGGGTTGTTCTTAGAGGCTGTCTTGAAGTGAGCTGAAACACAATGGCCTTAGTACCCCTCATCATTTGTTTGCTGCATAAGTGTGTATTTACATAGATATGTAAATGGTCAATGGCAAGGTTTATTTGCATTACACTTTGGAAGAAAGTCATTTATTTTAATAGTGTATATTAGAATTTAAGTGGATGTTAGAATTGCCTTGAGGGCTTGTTAAGCTAGAAATTGCCAGGCCTCCTCCATACTATTTCTGATGCAATAGGTGCTGGATGGAGTGGCAAACTTTGCATTTCTAACAAGTGTCTACATGGTAACATTGATGCTGTCCAGGGTCACACTTTGGAATCAGTGCTCTCATTTATGCAGAGCGCTGAGTGTCTTCTAGAGAAAACATCCTTGGCCTCTTTAAGCTGGATGCCCAAACTGTCAAAGCCATTAATCATAGCATTTTAAATGATAGCTTTGTTAAATGATAGAGTTTAGGTAAGCATACAAATCTGATAAAAGGCAGGCTACAGACAGCTTTAAACAGTGGTGACAATGGACTATTTAAAAATATAGACACCCTTCTACTTATAAATAGTTTGTATTCTATAAACCCATTATGGTTTGAGCGCAGAATGTCTCCTATAGGAATACCTGTGGTGGTGCTATTGGGAAGGTTATGGAAGTTTTAGGAGATGTAACTTTACTGGAGGAAGTGGATCATTTCCAGGAGGCTTTGAGGTTTCATTACCCATGCCCACTTCCTGTCCATTCTATTTTCTTATTTTAGTACAAGATAACCAGTTGCTTCACACCCCTGCCACAATGCCTTCCCACCATAATAGACTGTATCACCTAAAAGTATAAGTCAAAATAAACCTTTTCTCCCTAAGTTGTCACTTGTCAGGTGTCTTGTTTCAGCAACAGAAAAGTACCTAATACAGAAAATCATTCAGGATATAATGCTTCTTTTCTGTTATATAAACACATTTTTTTATATTTATTATCCATAATGAGTTACATTATTTAGTGGGCAAACCATGCGTTGTTATCCCGAATTCCCCACTTCCCCCCCTCCCCATCCCTGATCAGTTGTATATCCTCCTTTGTGGGCTGTCTGTATTAGTCCTTGTGGCAAGGGATCCTGAATATCTTAGTACTCATCTCGGTCTTCCTTACCCAAGTGTGTTGTTAC
>PVHP010009401.1:0-50547 GCA_004024765.1 Zapus hudsonius | reverse complement strand
TTTACTTAAGTTAATGACAGGAAATAAAACAGGCCTGCCCGCCCCTCCCCCTCTGTAGAGGGTGTTTCGTGTCAACAGTTTGCATGAGGATCACTATTATTAATCTTACTTCTTTGGCATGTTAAAGCATTAATATGAACCACTCCCAGTAAGCACAGCAGTAATCTATTCAATGTTTTATTGCCATGATTAAGTTTCCAAATACAGAGGGCCGTATCAGCCACCAGAAAACAGGTTACACTATTTTCTTTGAAGTCATATCAAGCAGATTACTATTAACTTCTGAGAATGGGGACTAGGCTTAGTGTTGGGGTGCCCCAACACATGTCCTATCAGGTCACAGTGGGCCTTTCTCTGTGGCAACTCTAGACTGAAAATAGTGCTCATTTTGTCCAGTCACTGATGTGAGAGGCAGGTTCTGAAAACCCTTTTATGCCCTTTCTTTGACAGTTTCAGTCAGAGGCAAGCACTCATTTGGGTGCTAACTGGAATGTTCCAGATGTCCCTCTGTGAACCCAAGGCTGCCCGGTGGTAAGCCTGACCAGCCGTGCCCATTGCTTCAGATCACCACAGTAGCTACCTTCTAAAACAAGGTGAGGAAGAGAGAAGGCATGCCCGGGGAGGCATCTCTTCCTTCAGGATGCCTCACCTGCCAGAAGGCCCACAATCCTCTATGCTCCCAGGCCACCTGCCCTGAGCACCAGTATCCAGGATACCACATGAAGTTGTTGCTCTTTCAGCAGGCCTTCACTAGCCAGACATGGACGGCTGCAAGCTAATGAGTTGTGTGCCCCAGCCAGAGAGAAGACCTCATCACATGATTCTGGGATCAGCTCTGAGCGCCAGCGACTGCTGTGCAAAGATCAATTTATGTGGATCCCGGTGGCCTGCCTGGTGTCCTCTCAACCTGGGTTTATTTGTTCCGACAATTATAACCCTCACCTGGAAACCTTCAGCGCTACGGGGCTGATTTGAGGGGAAGCTAGAAATGAAAGAAGTCAAAGCAGAAGGCAAAGTCAACTCTGTTCCTGGAGGACTGCCAGAAAGACAGCGCCCCAGGCGAGGTGTTTGCCATGGGCCACGCCCAGTCCACCATGTACCATGTGTCTGCTCATCTTCCTTCCACTGGAGTGTGCTCCATAGTCCTTGCAGATTTAGAGAAAGTATGGGCACACCAGGGCCTCCTACCGCTGCAAAGCAACTACAGGCGCATCTGGCACTTTGTGCACCTGGCTTTACATGGGGAGTGAGGACTTGAACCCCAGGCCAGCAGACAGTAAAAGTGCTTGGAGTGTTCTCACGAAACACTTGAGGCCTCTGGGGTCCAGAGGGGTTTAAGACATACAAGCAATGTATGTAATAAAGCTCAGGACTGCTGGGAAGATTCAAAAGGCCCAATGAACAGCCTTGGCTGGAGGGCTTTGATTCAGCCATGAGCGGTGTCCCATCCCTCAGACCCTCTTTGCTGGGGTCCAACAGGCTAACGACATTCTCCTAGCTAGGGGGGCAATGGTCTCTTACAGATGGCACCTGATGGCACCAGCAGAGAATGGTGAGGATGTGCACCTGCCTAACACATTCCTTGATTTCTTTTCTGCACCAGAAATGGGTGCATTGGAGGGGCAACCCACCCATTCCCAAACAAAATCAAACTGTTTTTGTTGGACAATTCTGTAAGTGGCTATAAGCTGAATGCCATTAACCACAAAATGTAACCATAAAGACCATAAACCCGACATTGTTAATTAATTAAATGCCTCATTAACTTTTTTAAAAACAAGATTTATTCAATTCATAGAAAATGTAACCATCACCACTAAAACCAAGCATGTGGTTGCACACTAGCATTTTAGCCTGAGAAAGAGAGCCCTCCTTAGTGGGAGGAAAGCAAATGTGCCTGGCCTGGCGGGTGGTCTAAGACAAAGCTGATAAGCTAGGGTGCTTCCAGGCCCCAGGCCCAGATCAACACTCAGGTGGCAAGGACAGTGACAGTGGTGAAGACTTGAAAACTCAGTCTCCCATAGCTGTGCATTCAAACAGCATCTTAATGGGTTGGGCGAATTACCCTTCATTTTCAAAGGCTGAAGTTGCCACATTCCAGTATTTTACATTTTGCCAAAAGAAATTTCAGAGAGTCAGAGACGGAGTGAAAAGCTTTAATAGTTAAAACACTGGGCACCAAAATTTAAATATGGAAATTTGCATTTGAAGAGGAAGGGGAAAGAGTTCAATAAACACTCCAAAGGCTATCAAAGACATCACAGTCTAAGAAAGTATGGATCAAGTGCTCTTTGGCCTAAGGATAGGACCACTGGCTGTATCCTCAGAGAAGCCACAAGGGTCTCTTGGGCCTTGCCATCGCTGGTTAAGACTAATGGGAATGATGCCAAGATCAAAGGCCAGGCCAGAAGCCCCACTCCTCCACAGGCAGAGGAGCTTTCTGCCTTCTGGGAGGCCCAGTCTCCCCTGGTGAGCTTGCTCAAGTCTATCACTGGAGATGTGCTGCCGCCTGCCAGCTAGAGGGATGCACTCTGCATCAACCTTGTTCTCCTAAGTGCTATGTGCTCAGCTTGAGGGAAAACAGTTGGTGGCCACTTGGATTTAATCCACACTAACAAACTACCAAATCCTTCTAGCAAGTTCACTCCAAGACAATCCAGAGATCTCACTAAGAGACATCTTGGTGCAAACAAACAATGGCACATACAAGCAACCCCCCTCCCCCTGCCAGGGTTTTAAAGAACAGTCCTTTCCTTAAATTCCCACCCACACAGCCTCACCTCCAGGCTGGGCGATCCCACCAGGAAGGACTCAAGGCACAATGGCTGCAGTCAAAGTGTGGGCACAGGGTTTGGGCCAAATTCTGCCAGCCACAGCAGAGCAAGCGCAGGCCAGTGTGAATCCTACCACCTCACCCCTTCACACCTCCACATTCGGCTTCTTGGGCTGCATTTTATTTGCACTATCCAACTCTCAGAGGGCTGATGCCAGCATTAAAAAATGCCTTTGCCCTGTGGGCTATTACATCACAATTTCAACTGACAAGTGTGGGGGTGGGGTGGGGGGGGGAGAAGGCTGCACAGCTGCAGTGGGAGCCAGTTAGCTCCAGGAGTTTTTTTTCTGCAAAAAGGGCCCATCTAAAGAGCCTCTTGGATTGGGCTGGAGAGATGGCTCAGCGGTTAAGGCACTTGCCTCCAGTGCCTAAGGCCATGGGTTCAATTCCCCAGGACCCACATAAGCCAGACTTACAAGGTGTTGGCCCTGGCATACTCTCTCTCTCTCTCTCCCTCTCTCCCTCTCTCCCCCCCCCTCTCTCTCTCTCTCTCTCTCTCTCTCTGTATCTCTGCTTGAAAATGAATAAATAAAATATTTTTAAAAAAGAGAGCCTTTTGGAGAAGAGCCAGGTGCCAGGTGGGGGCAGGGATGGAGCTTTGGAGTTACTGCTGGACAGTTATCTTTCAAGGTCCCTCAGCCCCTCAGTTTCCTCCTTTGAGAGAGGAGATAACAACAGTGACTAGCCCCAAAGAAGATGAAAGGGTGAAGTGAGTTAGTCTGGGCTTAGGAGCACACCATGTAGTGCTCAGTCAAGGTGACGCCGAGGAAGCAGGTACACCAGGCAAAGCCCTGAGGCTACCCTCTCTCCCTCAGAAAAAGATCATTTTGGTTGGTATTGCCCTCCCCACCTCTGCAGTCACCTCCCACCCACCCACCCACCCCTCCAAAGACACCAGCAGAAGCCACCCCAAATAGAGCTAATCGCTTCTCTTCCCCTTTGCTAATCACAACTCAAATGGGCTCATTAAAATTCCCCCAGTCGCCAAACCCTGGGTTATGTCAGACTTTCTATCAGAGATAAGTGAGCGAGACTGGAGGAAGCCAGAGCAGCCTACCTGCCTGAACAAGACCCGAACATCAGAGGCCTTTCTTTCCACACAGCAAACGCTGTGCACCGTGACAGATCCAGCCACCAAAGAAACAGCAGCCATAGCAGGGCTATCACAAACACCCTGCTGAGCCCTGGAGGGGGCTGTGCTGTGCTCTGTGAGTCCCCCCCCCCCCAGCCAGAATCCAGAATCCTGCTCACCTCGTAGCCTAGCCGGGCAGCGCGCTGCAGGAGGGTCTCCCCAGCGTTCTTATTGACAATAAGCCTCCTGGCTTCCGGTGGCATGGGGCGAGACTGGGTGGTCTCCTGGGGGGAACTTGAGCGTGGCAGCTGTGTGGCCTGGGAGGCTGGGAGCAATTGTTGCAGCCGGTCGAAAGGCTTGGGCTCTGGCTTGGCTGGTGACAAATCGTAGTCTGCACTGGGCTCGGGCCGCTTTCTGAATCTGCGCACAGTCACCTGTCACAGGACCAAGCAGTAGTTAAGGCTGTATACTTTCCAACACACTGCCTCTCGGAGTGTCCCTCCTCCCTGAGTGGCAAACCTGTGGAGGAGGGCACCTTTTAATCCTTTCTAGAAGAGGAGGTGGCTGTCAAAGGAGGGTTCGAGTGGGGGGGAGGTTCACTCTGACCAGTTTGCAACTGCAGGGCCACCCAGAATGCACGCCACTCCTAGGTGACATGGGGGGGGTGCAGTAAAAGAAGAGCTCATTTCCTGGGAAGCAAGCCCAGGCAGTGACAGGGTCACGAGGTACCTTTCCGTCAGTGCAAGTGCTCTCCACATAGTACTCCCCGGTGGTGAGTGGCAGGCCCCGCCTGGGCTCCTGAGGTATCAAGTGCTTGGTTTTGCACAGTCTCTTGCCTGATGGCTTCTCGCTGTTGTCGGTGTATTTCTGCAGCAGGGAGGCGGCCTGGCAATCCTCCTCTTCGTCTGTGCACAGCACATCTGTCTTCTGGCTTTCTTTAATTTTCTGCTGTTTGGCAGGCAGCCTGGAGGCTGGCGTGTAGTTTGGCTGAGTCTGCTTTTTGCCGCTTGCATTGGTGGATGAAAGGCTCTTCATGGGCGGAGAGCCAGAGAACACAGGCAAGCCTAAATTCGGAGGGGGGGGGCGGCGGGCAGGAGGGGGAGGGGGAGAAGAAGCAGGCGTTACACAGTTGTAACTGGTGCAGAAAGAAAAGCCCATTGTTAGCACTGATCACTGGAGCAGCTTCAGTTTTTAAAGATATACCAATTATGTTTTCAAAGCATTAATATTTTAATTATCCCACATTCAAACAGCAAATAGGTTAACCCACAAAATGCCAAAGACCCGAACTTCTTCAAAGAGCCAGGATAAGCAGACGGAAGCTGGCTCATCTGTTCTCCTGTCCCCAACCCACTGGGCCTGGGTGTGCTCAGGAGGACCTGGTGACCAGGAGAGCCTGAGCCTGGAAGGAACCTGGTTGTGGGGCCACCCAGGCCTCCTTTCCTGCCCAGCCTGATGCTGGGAAATCAGGAAGTGGGGGAGCTCAAGAAAGGGGGTGTACAAGAGCTCCCCACCTGTCACAGCCTGGTGAGAGTCAACTCCTCCAGAAGGCCCTTTCCCACAGTGATTACATGACCTGCCCGCCCTCCAGGAGCAGGACAGGCAGTCTTGGAGTGGCCTCTATGTACCTTGTTCACTGTCACTGGATTTGAGGGACTCTTCTGACCAGCCTCTGTTGCCTTTGGCCTCTGTCTTTTTCCTGCCAGGTTTCTCTTCAGTGATGTTATTCCCCTGGGCCGTGACCTCAGGCTGAACCGCCTGGGTCACTTCCTTCCTGCTTTGACGGCCAGGTTTGCTCTCTGCTGCAGATACCTGCTGTTCCCACTGTTCTCTAAGGTGCAGCAAGTGGCGTTGCTTTTTTGGATGGAGCCCTGTTAATTCAATGCACACCTTCAGGTTGGTCAGCTCACTATAATGTGGGTCTTCTAAGTGGTTAGAGGAACTGTTTGTCATTTCCCTCTCAGGCCAGTCATCTAATGGAGAAATAACTACAAATTAATCAAAAATCCCTCTGGGGGAGGAACAAACCCCCTCTCTTACATAGCACTTATGGGGGAGGGGAGGGGAAGGGCGTGACCACTGTGATCCAACAGGTTACCTATTTGTTTGGCCATCTCTGGTTGGAGGGAGGGGAGGTGGGAGCCGCCTCCCCAGTGCTCCAGGAGGTGGTTGGGGCATGGCAAGGCTGCACAGCTGTGCCCCCCAGCCACTGACTACAAGGGGGCAGGTGCTGCATAAGGTTAAATTCACACCTCACTTGCGCCCTCGCCACATGCACAGGCCTCCCCAGCAGGCAGCTGAAGCTGACCCAGCTCACCTTTAGAGAATCGTCTCCTCTTGGCTTTGAGCAGGGGGTCCTCTGATAGGCCTTCCACAGTGGTCTCAGTGTGGATGCTGTCCCCTGAGATTTTGCGCTTCCTGTCCAGCCTGAGGGTGGGGCTGTGTTGCATGTCTGCAGCTGCCTGATCGATGGGCGGCTCGCTCACAGGCGGCCTCTCCATAAAAAATTTCTCCACTGGAAGATCTTTGTCCTCCTGGGCTTCAAAGGGATCATGTTTGTTTCCAGCACTATACTCGCCTGCAGGGAGGGGAGACAATACAAAAATAAAGGTCCAAGATCCCCACAAGGAGAAAGGATATGGGGAACAGGAAGGACTGTCATGGCCAAGGTGAGGAGCAACTGACAGACCCTTTCTAGGGAAAGGAGGATCCTTACTTCTTAGAGGTTTAGAAGCAAAAGAAAAAGAACTTTTCAGGGACAGGGCATGGCTGAAGCCAGTTTGCAAGTGCATCACAAAGCCAGGCACTAGCCATGCTCATACCTTTCTAGGTTCTTGTATTTGGGGGGTGGGTGGGTCTGAGGAACCCAGAAAGAGGCTGAGGTACCCACATTGCGCATCAGGATCTAACCCAGCCTGGCAACACACTAAAAATCTCTCTGAAAGCAACTGTTGAAGTCATTATTTTGAAATACACAGGACATATATGGCCATACCACCCTGAGCACACCTGATTGCATCTGAAATACACGGGAATAAGAGATCAAATATCTCCCAAATGTCATCTATACAGGAGGGAATGCCCATGTGCACTTGAGTCGATGCATGATGAAAAATGGGGGAGGGGAGATGCTGAAAGCAGCCTAGGGCCTTAATGGGCAGGAGGGGACAGGGAGCTAGGCAGACCCAAGGTGCTGGGGGGAGGGGCTGACAGCCAAGGGCAAGATTCCAAGCACATGTACAATTTCAGAGACAACTTCAAAGACTTCAGTGTGATGGCTGACCACAGAAATCCCTATCACTAAATCAAGGTGTTGCTCTCATCTAATAGGGGAACCCCCGTGGAGACTCTAATCACCTCATCTGGCTCTTTCTCACAGGCAAGCATCTATGGACAAGATTCCATCACCTTCAAAGTTGTCTGTGTCTTTTGTAGCCAGACAAGCATTTACAAAACTGCTTGCTCCAGCCCCCAGGGCTGCTTCTGTTCCCTGTACTAGACAGGGGGGATAGAGGCCAAGCACCTCTTCCCTGGACCAACACTCAAACATCACCTACTTTAGTTTTAGCCCATGAAATAGCTCACTGATGGCTCTGCTATGGCATTTTCCCTGTACACACTAAAGCATAAACACTACCTATGTAACAACCACCATGAGGCCTGCTAAAGCGATGAAACACATTCTCAGAGCTGTGGGTTCGGTGCTTTGGTAGTGCTGTAGAAGTCACTTTCTAAATAAAATGGTAAGAATGCACCTCATAGGCTGAGCTCAGTCCATTTCAAATTCCACTCCTACTTCCAACCTGGCCTGCTCATGCCTCATCAGCTTCTTCTCTCAGGGACACTCTAGTACTAGAGTGCATGGTATGGACAGAGCAGCCAGCAGCCAGGCCCCACCAGTGTGGTCCTCTGAATATACCTGACCCGAGGACATGGCCAAGGTGGGCCGTCTGCCATGGCAGAGTCCTGCCACAAAGCTTGACAGCAGACAGAAGACATGCAAGCTACCCAAAACTCAGCTGCCACAAATGCAGAGAGGAGGACTGCCATACTCCGCTTGGCACATGTCTCAGAGAAGGCAGGCTGCAGGGTCTCACTTGTACTACTCTGCGGACCTCTTAACTACTCTGGCAGTAACAGCACCACTTTACAAGTTGGCCAGCACCCTTTGGCTGTAAAAGCAGGATCATTATGGCTGGTCACCTCCCCCTGGGTAGACTTCATCAGCACAGGCTGCGCAGGGGGAAGGGAAGGATCAGTGAAATTACTTATTCAGGATGCTGATATCCTCAGACCAGCTTAGTCTCTTTCCCTCGTACCATCACTCTTTTGTAGAGAAGTGTTGTCACAATTCCCTCCAGGTTACTCTCAGACAGCAGTGAGCCAGTGTGCACACCAGCTAAGTGTGCACCCAGATTGCACCGCCCTGCCTAGACCCCTTTCCCCAGTCAGCAAGACTCTCTCAACCCTGAGTATTTAACATTCCCACCCCAGGCTGACAGGTCTCATGTAGTCACCTTGTCTGAGCCACCCCACCCCCACCCTGAGATTTTCCACTGCACTTTTCAGCTTCAGGAAATGACACCCATGTCTCAATTATGTGACCTTCTGCCCAAACTTGCCAGTATAAAATCACCTGGAAGACTTTGAGATCACCTATTTTGTTAGTTGATTGGTGCCAGCAGATCCCCCTGCTCCGGGTTCAACAGGAGCACCCCTACAAAAGACTATCTCTTCTGGGGCTCCCCCATTCACAGCAGGCTTGTAGGGGAATACAGCTGCATAGCAGCTTGCTCAATTCCTCATCATTTCTCCATTTAGCTGGGCACGGTGCTCTTGTGGCTAGTGACATTCTGCCTTGTCCTGAGGGACCAGAGAACAATGCCAGTGATTTTCCATCCTGGACTATTTTATCATTGCTGAACCTGGGGTTCACACCAGCCCCCACACAATTCATGTAGCTGCTTTCTCCTCCATTCTCCAGCTTTTTCTAAATTGGGTCCATTCTCCTTCTTTCCGCTATTAAGTCTTTCAGGGAAAGGATAATGATTTCCTTCAGTGAAGGTCTCCAAAGGCCTTTCAATGGGGTGACTGTCCAGGAGCCAATAATAATCCTGAAGCCTACCTATCCCTACTGCCAAGGGGAGGAAAGGCTCCATGTCACATTCCCATATACTTGGACTTCAATCTGTTCAAATGGGGCCACTGCCTATGGGACTAGCCATGAAGGCAAAGGAGATGGACAGATAGAAAGAGAAAGTGGCAGGTACCCAACCATCAGGCTCCATCACCAAGCCCCTTGGTCATACCATTTAGGCAGATGGGGGCATGGCTGTGTTCAGTGTTTGACATTTGCTCCTTGCAGCTTGGTCATATTACTTGCAGCAATACATCCCATAATTTATCATGGTTGTGCCATACTCTACCTCATAGAAGCATTACCATGGCAACATCTACAAGTCACCATAGCAACAAAGCAATTTCGCCCCTCTTGTAGCCATGCCCAGTGAGCCCTAAACAAACGGGAGAGTTTGAGACTTCTGAGGGTCACCCAAGATGTCAGTTCGTTCTGCAGGTAGCTCAAGCACAGAGGAGCTGACCATGCCACGCCTAGGCCCTTTACAGCTGAGATCTCTTCTCCGAACTCAAGGTGACTCAGAAAGTATGCTCATGCTGCCATAGTGAAGAAATTTCAGAGTCCCTGACAGCCCCTTGATTGGGATTCCTTCAGTTCCTGCTCAGGTCTATCTCTGTAAGGTGAGGAACATAGTCACCCATGTTCAGGAAAGGGGTCAAGGCCTCCTGGCCCCTCTCTATCTTTTTTTTTTTTTTTTTGAGGTAGGGTCTCACTCTAGCCCAGGCTGACCTGGAATTCACTCTGTAGTCTCAGGCTGGCCTTGCACTCACGGTGTTCCTCCTACTTCTGCCTCCGAGTGCTGAGATTAAAGGCGTGCGCCACCATGCCCGGTGCCCCGCTCTATCTTTAAAATGCCACCGATGGCCGGGTTCAAAGGCCACCCTCAGACTACATAGTGAATTCCAGGTCAGCCTGGGCTAGAGTGAGACCCTACCTCAAAAAACCCCCCAAAATAAAAAATGCCACAAATGGTTCCTACCGATGAGCTTACAAGTGTGGGGAACCTCTTCGTTCATTTGCTTAACTTTGACAATGAAAATTTAACCAAGCCATCTATACCACCATAGAGGGAAAATGGAAATCCTGACCATGGCCCTTTCAAGTTCATTCTATGGTTTACACAAGCCACTCCCAACAAGATCCACCCACCACCTCAGAAGTTACTGGTACTCCAGGAGCACAGGGGGCTACATCAGAAAGGGAAGGAAGCTGGACATGGCCCATAGACCTATAATCCCAGCACTTGGGAAGCTGAGGCAGGATGACTGAAGCCAGCCAGGACTCTATCAGTTCAGGCTACAAAGTGAGTTTGAGGCCAATCTGGGCCCAAGGAAGCCTTCTTGGTGACTCCTGCCTGTTCCAAGTCTCTATCCCAGCTCCCATATGAGGATAACTTGGCTATGGCACACAATGACATCTGTGAGAAGTGAAAATGACCTCATGAGAAGCAGGGCCCAATCCTACCTGAGCTATAATGGCCAAGAAGGCCCAGTTAATGTGTAGCTAAATTGATCCAGCAGTGTGTCCCCTGGATGAGGTGGTGGTGGCAGCACACACACCAAACTAAGTCCCCAGAAAGTCTGGGGATGATGATACACCTTCAAAAACGAACGCTTCACTTTCCTCAATGCCCTGCTCTGTGCCAATGCCAGATCACCTGTGGAGCACTTGGTGGCAAATTTGACTCTTACAACTGGCCCCTGTCCAGGTGCACCAGAAATAGCCTGCTGTTTGGGGCTTAGGGGGTGCTTGAGCCCTATTCCTGCTGGCTACCCTGATGTCCCTAGGTTGAACAGGAAAGATGGCAAGGATATAGATCTCTCAGAACAGCAGGTGGGGCATCTTGGAGATTTGTATCTGATGATAGTGGCCAACCTGGATCTGGCCATGTCACCTGAAAACCAGAGAAGGGCCAAAAGACTTGAAGCTGGCCAAGTTTGCACCCCTTCCTATAGCCTTTTACCATGCACTCAGAACAAAAGGAGATTCCCACTCGTGGGTAGTTCCCTCCTTCCAAAAGCATCTTGCCCACTTCTCAGTTCTCTCTGAGACCTTTCCTAAGAGTGGTCACTTTACAGTAACTCAGAAAGGGGTAGGATGGTGAAGGGATTGCTTTGTGCCTACTCCAAGCACCAGAGAGGAGGCTTCTTCTTTGCTATCTCACCCAAGAGCAATTTGGACCTACTACTGCATGTGAGGACTGTAAGGAAACTTCAGATACATCGAGAGTCCCTGTCACCACTTCCGAGACACAGAAACTACCTTCTTCAGCACTGACTCACAACAAACTGGTCCTGGTTGAGCCTAGTCTGCAGCCTGCAGTAATGCTGGACGGACCCCAAGGATGAACCAGAGGTAGAGGAGGAAGGCTATGTTCTGGATGACTGAATGACCAGAAGCACATGCTTCTGGAACACAAATTTTCAAACTATCTTGCTGAGGAACCGTACTGAGTATGCTCAAGCTGCAAGGGCAATGGCAAAACACTCAAACACACCCACACCATCACCTGGCCTATCTAGGAGGGTTGAGCAACTGTGACCCCTCAGTGTTCACCCAGACACCCTAATTCACCTTCATCAGTGAGGTTTCTGAGAGCAAGAGCAGGGCTCAAGTCTCAAGCATGCACATTTAAGGAAGACACAGACCTTGGTCAATTGTGACAACATAACCGGGAAGTCTCCCAAAGTCAAGTCCAATGGGGGACCTGATGCAAGGATTCAAGTGTCCCAAGGAAGGCACGTACTTTCTTGCCACATTTTAACTTCAAAACATAAGCTACCCCTTGTCTGGTGGCAGAGTCCCTTTACATATGCCATTCTGTTGGCTTCTGGTGCTATCAAGGTGGCAAATGAATTAGACAAATGACCTTATCTTTCTGGCACCTTGATCATTCTTCATCCCATGTCAACAAAAACCAGTTTTCAGAGGGAGAAAATAAGTACTCTCCATTCCATATCAGACTACCACTGGTGGTTTGGGGGTGAGAAGTGAAGTACCATTCCAGCTGCTAAAGAACAGAACTGACTCCAACCACCACATTGTACTGGGTTGTTAATGGCAATGGCCCTGGTGCTTCTTTAAAATGGGAGTTGGTGCCCTAGAAAAGAATCCTTCACAGATTCCACAGACTTGGTAGCCACAAGCAGACTTCACTGCATTAATGACAAAAGCAGCCCATTTCTCCAAGCAGTTCCCACCTGGAGCTTGGACCAGTAGCCACAAACCTCCTCTTCACCCTGGGCCCTGGGAACAGGGTGCTCCTATTCTCCATGATGTGGTGCCACAAGCCAGCTGCTCAGGTTTACTTACATCTCTCACTGTCATTCTGATCATCAATGGCCTCCTCCAGGGCGACTGACTTTGGCTTTTTGTCCTGACTTCCTTTCAGCCTTTCCCAGTCAGCTGGGTTGAATTTGCACACCTCGGAGTCTTTGGTTGCTGTGTGGCCACCTTCTCTCTCTTTCATCTCCAACTCTGAGAAGCGCATCATTGCACGCTAGAAAGAGAACGGAGATGGAAAAAAAAAAAAAAAAACAACACCTTACCATAAAGGCTATTTCATGTGCCTTATACTATAAAGGAAAGTGTTTTCAAAGAAAAGCTTGCCCAAACCAACCACAATTTATGAAATACCACTCAGATATTTTAAAGTTTAACAGATAAATTTGTGTCTATATGTAAGTAACCACATATTCATTATCCATAAAGTCGTGTGTATATAGATATAAATGTGATGTGTATGTATAGCTATACATACACTATACATACATTATTGCATAGAGACAGACATTTTCTTTTTAAGGTAAATAAAACAAAACAAAAAACAGCGCAAAGGAAAAAGAAAAACACAACAGAAAAGAAATAAAATGCACAATGAATAAGACGACCATGGCCCACAAACTTCCCTTTGTATATTTGGAAATGAAATTTAACTCAAAAGGTTTATGGAAGATTCTAGTAATAAAAATTTGAAGAACTGACCTCACAGTAAGCAGCGGGTAGACATAAAATACTGTCCTCTTGTAATCCTTCCATCTATGTAATTAAAATGGGCACTCAATGGATCATTTAGATAACTTCATCCATTTTTAATCATCATAAACCAATTTTTTTCTTAACATTGCAAAACAATTTGGCTTTATTCATCTTTTAATTAAAAGTAAAATATCTTAAGGAAATTCCTATACAACATCTATCATAATTCACTAACAAATTAAATACAGACTCTATCCCTTTAAGCGACCTTTTGTTTTCTTTTCTTTCTTTTTGGTGAAAAAGATTGCGCGATTCCCAGACATGCGACTGCTACACATACATATATATCCAACAAGTATTGAGTAAGGCATTCTTAGCAGCGCTTCTAGATGTATTTATCTTATAAACAGAGTAATAAAGCAACTGACAAGTAAACGTCATGCAGTCCTTAGACACCCTTCATAGTAATTACAACTGGTTATCAGCATTCTGGTAGAGTTTTCTTAAACATACAGAATAGCTTGACGTATCCAGACACACAAACCTAAGAGCTACTACCACGTCCCCCTACTGAATACATTTCATACATTCCAATCATCATAAGCGCTATTAACCAAATCTGCCTAGTGCCCTGTCCTACCACACTTCCCCAATCCCTTTGTATATTACAAAACTGGCCACGGATAAAGTTAGTGAAATTTGGGTGGGGGGCACTCACCTGCAATGCTCGCTGCTCTCGGCTGAGCTGACTGGAATCTGCATACAGTTCAGTGGTGACACACTTGAATCTGTCACCCACATAACCCGCAGAGTTCGCGATTCTCTTTGCCAGCTTAGATGGCTTCGGTTTCAGAACTTTCCCATCGTTTGATTCTGCCTCGTCAGCTCCATCTTTGGTATAGGTGGGGGTGACGTCCATGTTCTGAGGGGCACTGGCCACACAAAATGATTTGGGATCCTCTTGGGTTTTACCAAAAGTCCCGGCAGGGCCATCGCTGCCCAGAGTTGGTTCCAGGAATGGAGTCACCACGGGCATCCCCAGGTTCTCTTTGTTGGTTGCTGCCGCAACACTGTCCTTGCCTAAGCAAAACCCTGGCTGGCCTGTAGCCTGTTTGAAAGGGTAAGTGTCGTGTAAGTCATTGATGTGCCCCAACTCCTCTCGGAGAGAGATGAAATTGCGGTGTTGCGGCAGCACCGGGTCAGCCGGGGGCTTGGCGGGCTCCACGTTCTGAACCACACTTCCGGCTGCCAGGCTGGGTTTGGGTGCACCTGCCTCAGCTTTAGCATCAGCTTCTTCGCGGAGGTCTACGTAGACAAGTTTGTCGCTTTTGACAACAGTCTTCCCTTGAGTCCAGCTGGGATTTGGCTTCAGATTCTTGTCTGCGGGGACTTCTGGGTGTAGTTTGGTGCCACTGGCTTCCAACATCTCAGAAAACCGATTGCGGAGGGTTGGCTCCTCATAACGGGCTCTCTCATGAGACCGGGACCGCCTCTCTAACTTCTCTTCTTTAGAGATTTCCATGGGCGTGTGTGGGATCAGCATGGGATGTACCATGCCCAAGCCCAGAGCATCTTGGTAGGTCACAAACTCTGGCCTGCCTGTAGGCAGCCCATAGGGCAGGCCAGGCTTGGGGGCAAGGTGCCCAGGAAACAGACTGCCGTTGGGCAGCAAAACAGGGTGAGGGTACACAGGTCCTTTTCCATGTAAAGAGAGGGGACTCAGAGCAATGCCCTCTGGTGCTGGGTAAGGAAGGTAACTCCTCGGGTAGGGAATTGGTGGGGACCTGAATGCTTCATTTGGAGATAGAAATATTGAGCTTGGCAGGAGACCATTCTCGTTTGCTTTGAAACTTGGTTCTGGGTTGCTGGCTTTGGCTCCCTTGCTGCTGGTGCTGCCACTGTGCTTGGCAGGCGTGGTTGGGGGCTGGCCCACGTGCTGGATGACAGACGGGGTGGTATCCACAGAGCTCCTGCTGGTCTTGGTGCCTTCTGCATTGGCATTGGGGGCTGGTGATGCAGAGGCCGGGCGACCCGCACTCGACACGGACCCGGAAACATTATTGATCACAGTGTCTGTGCCACCCATGCGAGGACATGATGAACTCCGCTGCTGCGGTATTGCCCAGTCCAAGGTCTTGTTTTTCAGTGACATGCTCTTGCCATTGTTCTCTTCATTAGGACTTGGCCCAGGCACCACCCAGGATGAGGGAGCAGTGCTGATGATTTCAGATCTATAGATAGCACAGCCATTTCCTGGAGGAGATAATGTTTCTTTTGGAATTTCACTTCCGGAGAGCACTAACCCACTTCCAGCCCTGCTGTGAACTAGGACTGTGGGAGCCATCTTTTTGATGTGCTCAGCTTTGGAAGCATCTACATCTACCACTTTAGAAGACAAGTCTAGTGGCTTATCTGTGACGTCTTTGGTAACGGTCTGTTTCTCCAACAGAGGAGGTGAGCCCCCATCTTTTCTGTCTTGAACAGTTGTCTTCCGGGTATGTCCGGACACAGGCTGTGCACCTTCACCCCCCTCTGGAGCCTTCGGATACTTGCCATTGGAAAGCCTGACTGTGGGGAACTCGCTGCTGACTGTCATGTATGGCTTCGTCAGGGTGACTGAGGGCGAGGTGGAGATCCTAGGATAGTGCTTGTGGAACTCAGAGTAGGTGTCTACAGTGGGCTGGGTGGGAAGGTGGACACGGGGCGAGGGCCGAGGTGATGGGGGCAGCAGGAGAGCTGTGTCTCCTGGCAGGCCACTGGTGACTGCCTTGGCAGAGGGCACCCTAGGCTGTTTACTGTTCTGGATGTGGGGATACGTGTGGGAGTCAACAGGGTTCCCAGGGCTAACCCCCATCTTCCATGGGAGGCTTTTGTCTGTGCAGTGGATGAGAGGTGGGATGGCTGGAGAGGCTGAAGGTGTGGAGAGCCTCATTGGCGAAGCCAAGGATGAGGGTATGTGGGGGCTGACGTAGTGTGGGGGCGGCAGATAAAGAAATCGCTCCCCGTTGGTGCAGCCCGGAGAATACAGCGGCTGAGCCAAGCTGTAGGACTGCTGAGGTAGCAAGGCCTTGTACATGTTCAGTGAATACTTATTTGGCGAGTCAAGGAAGGGGTAAATGGCTGGTGTGGCCCCCTCCATGTAAGGGTTAACCCAGGGCAGCCGCAGGTAACTAGCACCATTGATGTTGAGAGGGCTCTGTTTTTCGCTAGCAGGCCTGTCCAAGCCCAGGCTTTCCGCTGTGGCTACGGAGCTTTTTTGTATTCCAGGTGGTGTTTTGTATATAGCACTGAAGCCATTTGGGGGTTTTCCAGAGACGGCAGAAGCCTCCACTGTATCGGGTGTATTCGGTTTGAACTGCATCTCTGGATTTCTTTCAGAAGAAAACCCAAGGCCACTTAGAGTGTTCGTGGCAGCCTCGCGGCCTTTCTCTGAGCCTAGTCCACATAAGCCAGAATAGATGTTTCCAGGGACCCGGAGCCCCTCCCGGATGAGGCCAGTGCGGTCCATGCTCAGTGCTGCCAGGCCATCAATCCGATGTGCGGCACTCGCATCCACCTTTGTAAAAGAGCAATAATACGTGTTACTTGGGACACCTGTCAAAGCAGCAGCCCCAAAGAGAAGCCACCAGCGGGAGTCACAAGACATTAGCAGGTTAAGGCAGGATTCTTGGGACCCACTGTCCCCTCCCCACAACCGATCCCCTACTGATGCCTGACTTCTCACTTCTGTCCAACTAGTACCTGTAAGTACAAACCATGACCCCTCCAGGCTCATTATTCTGGTCATCTCTAAACGCTGGAAAATTCCTCTCTGCAGCAAGAATTCTTTGCTGTGGCATAGAAGACACCACATGGAGAGTCTCCACATGGCCCTCATGGGGTACAGAACTCATACTACAAACTCTGAGGGATATGTTGGGTCTGGAGGGAGTTGTCTACTTCTTATTTCCCAGACACAGGAAAGCATCATTTAACAAGACAAGACACAATCTTCAGTGGGACAACAGGACCAGGGAACTTTAGCTATCTCATTTCTAAATCAATAAAGAGGCCAGGGGTCAAACTGGTTGTGTCTTTTGACTTCATCTCCCTGGTGCCCAAAAGGCCAGTCTTGTGTTTCATATTTTACTGGCAAGATAAAGCCTGAGGGGCTACTTGGAGGTTGGAAGTTATTCAGCTGGGACGGCTGAGGGGGCACACAGTTTGTGGAAGACAGGCAGCAGCACATAACCCACCAGTCACTAAGGGACAGGGTCCTGTGGGGCAGAGCATATCAAGGGCTCAGGTCCAGCCCTGTCTAGTAACAGAGGCTTACCACTCAGCTAGCCCTTCTCCCCCCAACCACCCAAGCCCCTTAATCATATGCAGATTAATGCACAATTGATTACAGATCACTGATACTCAGCCATCCCATTAGCAAAAGCCATTCATCTCTTACCACGTTGTGATTCAAGGGATTCTCCTCCCTCAGTTCCAGTCTGGCTTTTGAAGTGTCACAATCATTCACAGGAATTTTCCTATTTAAAAGGACACACCGATTTCATGAAAACATTCTTTCTTGAATCCATCTTTCATCTAGCTCCCCAGACCAGACCAGACCAGACCAGACCAGTTTCTACTAACCTTGCCCTTTCTTTTCTGCTCTAACCCTCCTTTGCCACAACCTATACTCAAAGTTGCCCCTAAATGGTGATGCAATATTGCCCAGGCAGAACAAAAGGCAGGCAGGCCTTTCATGTGTGGGGACATGAATAACTCATATGTCTATCTCTTAGGTGGGCAAGCCAGAAATTAAGATCAACATTTCTCCTCCATGACCTTCTCTAGTGGGGCCAGTGTTGCTCTAGCCAACCCTTATGAGCTGTCCTAGAGGGCAGACATGAAGTAAAGTGACCATGAACCAAGGCAGGCTGGACCAAATCTGGAAATCTATAGGCTGGCTCCATTATCTACCATTTCAGTGTTAACCTCGAGGGCAGCCCTTCAAAACTTTTCACAAAACAAAGTTGGGGACTAGGGCCTAGGAAACTGGTTTCTATGGCAATAATAAAGCCCTATTTGACTTTATCAAATGATAGGAGGGGGGTGGCACACACTAGTAAAGAGATGTTAGTTACTCTGGGATAAAGAGGTAGCTGCACATCTGTGCCAGGCTGCTGGGGCTGCCCTGGGACTTATTATCAGAGAGCATGGATAAGGAATGTATTTGATGCCAACTTCCAGATCCCCAGGATAACAGCTCTGACAAGCAGCAGAGGAAAAGTTTCATTATTACCCCAAGGAGCAGTCTCGGTCACCTCATTTAGCTGTCTTTACCACCCTCCAAAATTACTGACTAGAAAGCTTAACAGAGCCGTGAGGCAACTAAAACCCAGGACCAATGTCCTCATGGATGTGGCGGCAGAAGGCAACCCCAAACCTTGGGCTCCACAAGGAAAGGGTGGGCTGTCTTCCCATTTATTACTAAGCAAACTATTTGTTTTAAAAGCACATCGAATGCTGCTCCACCTGGGCCCACACTCCTGACATTTAGAGTTAAAGCAGCATATAGACTGGGATTAATTCTCCTTCATAAATATGAAATAATAAATTAAGGATGAAAGTGCACTGAAAGGCCGCTTTAGGGGCTAATCTTTTAAAGGGCGGCAATACTTCGCTGAGCTAGGTTGCCTGTTAAAACTGTAAATCAGGAACCACCAGCTAGGTGAGACCTCTCTCTCCAGCCCTTCTGAGGCCCCCTGTGGCTGTGAGAAGGTGAGGGGCTTGGGCATTCACCTGTCTTCACTCGTCCCACACATGCGGACCCTCTCACTGTTCATCCAGCTGTGAACATTCCCATATAGGGGGGTTGCTGAAAGCATGTCGTCTTCTTGGATGGCAGCTTCACTTCAAGCGTCTAGAGTCTGTAGAAGGGGGGGGGGGGGAAGTCCCAAGAGCTTGAGTAAAGGAGAGGCAAACAGGGAAGGAGAAAGGCCTCTTTTGAGGCAATTCATACAGGATACAGACTGATGGTCTGCAGATGTCTACGAACCAAGGATTCAATTGACCCAGGCAGTGGGGGAGGGGAGCCATTTAAAGCTAACACCAGTCCATCTACAGCACAGTGCCTATCTACCCGCTTTCCCAGTCTTGGAATGTATATGATGGTCAAGTTAAAAAAAAATCGTTCATTCTTGCCATTTGCTAGAGAAGGAAGCCTTCCTTACTGGAGGGAGGGCTATGGCCATGACCATAGAGACCACTGTCATCGGTTGCTAAATCCTGGCAGACACACACTAATCTTTCTTGGGACAAATGGCAGAAGAAACAACACTGAGGTGCTGTGGAGGGGAGGCTCAAACTACGCATGTTTTTAAGACTGAATTCCAAGGCTGTTGTATGCACAACTCGTGGGTGGAAGGAAGGTGAAACAGCTTCTGGTGGGCTGGAGAGCCTCTCCCCTGGAGCCCTAGATTAGATTAAGCACCTAACTGGGGTGGTTTTGCCTGAAAGCTGCAGGGGAGGCAGCTGAGTAACTCAATGACGCCTGCTCGCTGGGGACAAGAAATCATTAGCGAGCGCACAAGTCTTTGCAGCCCAGGCTGACGTAGACGGGCTTGGAGCTGCTGGCACAGGGAGTGGGCAAAAGCCACCCATTTTCTACCTTCTGAGAGGGGGAGGCTGCAGAGGGAGGCAGGAGCCCAGACCACCTCCCCCACCTTACCTTCTCCCCCCCCCAGGCCCCCACCCACATCACATTCTAGTTTGCTGCATGAGTGAAGGGTCAGGACAAGCTGCATTTTATTAACAGGATTATCACGGCGCGTGATTTATCCTTGTGCAGGATTTTAATTGCTCTTTGGAGGTTGAGCCGTTTCTTTTGACTGCGCTACAGCCCATATCCTGCTGTTAAATGCTGGGTTAATAAGTAGGGGAGCCTTTAATGCCTGGGACCGATGGCCCTCGGCAATTCCCTGCTCACAAACACATCTCAGTTTCCCTTGTCCAGGATAGGCCATCGCATTTTTCCACGGGACCTAAACCTGAGTATGAAATAATTGGTGTGCAGATATATCACCAGGGGAACTTTTCTTTCTCCTCCCTCACACACCCACCCACACAGTTTCCAAAAGCCCAAATGTTCCCTTAAGTCGATACATTTCCTTTGTTAGCAGGAGAAAAAATGCAAATGCTTGCTTTTACACTTTATCTCAGGGAGGAGCAGACTGCCAGGTCGACTGGTGGGAAGGCACCTGAGTCCAAGGACTCTTCTGACAGAGACCTGGAAGGACTGAATCGAATAGCTCAACTATCTTTCTTTGTCCTAACTAGGTTTTTTGCCCACCAGAAACCCCCCACGGACCCCATCCACAGAACAACACAATGTTGGTTAAATCTACATGCACTGACACACAAATCACAGTTGGAGCTCAACAATGAAGCTGGAAGGGAAGGAAGGGCCTGAGGAAGAGGAATGGACCTCCAAGAAACTAACTCCCTGGGAAGGGTCTCTTTCTTGCACCAAGCAGGTCCTAATGGCCCAGGCACAGTCCTGGAGCACGGACCAGGGTGTTTATGTTTCTCCACCTACCAAATATTAAAAAACAAGCAGGGGAGGCCATACCAGCAGCGCTGGGAAGACCCTACAACACAGTCTATGAGGTGGCCCCTTCCTTCCCAGGATCAGTTGCCCATTCTCACAACAATAGGAAGTTCTGGGCATCCTAACAGGGAAATGGGAGCACCAGGCAGGCGTCCTGGCAACGGGGACACACCATGCCATGACTTCACTGCACATCGAGGAGAGGCAGAAGTTCCACCAGAAACAGGCAGGTTGTTCAGCCAACCCCCAAGAAAGAATGGGGAAGTGCTCGCCCAGGAAAAGCCGATCTTCTGGTGACCCAGTTCCTGCCCATTGGCCTCCTCCACGCATTGAGTAGCAACCTTGGGTAAAGGACCTCAGGGCACCTCACTGAGGAGCAGAACCACCCTACAGAGTACCTGTAAAATCCCAGAGGTTGCCTTGGGCCTTTGTTTCTCTGGATTGGTAAGGGAAGGGGATGTAGTCAGGAGAAACCTGGGACCACTAGGCAAGTAATGCTTCACCCCCCTCTCTCTGGGGCTCATCCTTCAGTGTTTTCAATATTAATGCCACATGCATAAATGACACTAGACATTGTATAACAAAGTGTTGTCACATGCAGTGTTAGATGGAGATGCGAGGCCAGGAGTGCATGTCAGTGGTGTGTGTGTAAGAGGGGGCTGCATGTAAAGAACCAAGGGGGGAGGGGTGGTTGTTGGATCCTGCTGTGGACTATACAAACACATGCATGTGCGCGGGCTCTCTCTCTCTCTCTCTCTCTCTCTCTCTCTCTCTCTCTCTCTCTCTCTAGCTGCCCCATGAACTTCTTGTGAAAACTGTTTAAAAGTGGAGGTCTGTTGAACAAACAGCGGCACCACTGCCAGCCATAATTTCATTGCAACAAGCTAAGGACTTTTAACCCTTCAGGTGCCTGGCCAAAGATGAGCAAAGTAGAGTAAGAAAGGGCCAATGAGCAGCAGCCCCGCTTGGCAGGAGGCCCTTCTCCAGGGTGAAGGGCAAGGGGCACCCAAGCAGGAATGAACATCCTCAGCAGAGGGATCCTGCTCACCCAAGCCACTGTCGAAGAACAGGGATTATCACCATCTACACATGGGGTTTCTCTGATAGGAACCAAGGGAACGAGGGTAAGAAACAGAAAGAGACTAAGAGGCAGAGGATAATAACACTTATCTCAGCCCATTTCTAGAAACTGTTGGTCAAACAACAGCTAGAGCTTTTCTTGATTTTTTAATCACTAAGGCAAGGTGCTTCAGAGCTGACTTTGCTGACCCTGGGCTATGGGATATGGTAGTGACGGTGGAAGACCTTATTCCTATGGGAAACAGAACACCGAAAGGCACTTGGCTGCTCGCTTGCCCTTACTTTTCAGCCCCCTCCCTTCTTCCACATTCAATGCAAGCTATGCATCTAGAAGTGCCAAGATGCACGTGAAGTCTCCTGGAAAAGCACTTTACAAGCACCAACCTGTTCCCAGGGTGAGCTGCTAGCTTTACCTTGGCTCGGACTTTTAACCCTTTTTGCCAGTTATGGAGAGAAGGGAGCAAGGATGCAGAGGGAAGATGGCTCAGGAGAGGCCAGGCAGGTAAGTGTGTCTGGTTCCTGTGGAACAGCTTGCTAGCTGCAGTAGCTGCCTGCTGGAATGATGCAGGTGCAGGAGAGACCTGGCCTGCATCTCTGGGGTACATGTGGTGCATGATCAAAGCTCTTGACACTGAAGCTCTGCTGCACTGGGGTCACCTGGGTAGACTTTGGGCAATCATTTGCTCCAGAGCCAAAGGTTATGGCTTGGCCTGGACACTGGGAAACTTAAAGGCCTGATTGGCAGAAGGGGGTCAGAGGGACCAAGGTTAGGTCACATGTTGTTCTTTCAACCTTGGCAAGCCTAAGAAGGGGCATTGCCTCCACTTGTGAAGAGACATGAGGGGACCCCAAGGAGTGCTTACTATTTTGCTGATTCCTAACAAAGACACCACTGTAGACTGAGGGAAAGGACACAGCACTTGTTCCTTCATTAAAGACTGAAATTTACCCTGTGGCTGGCTAACAAGAAGCAGGCTGAGGAAGAGGTGCGGTCCTAAGAGGCTGGAGCGAAGGGACAGGTGGACCATCCCTGTTCTTTCCATTGCCATCAGTTAAGCCTGCACCCACAAGATGAAAAGCTTTGCCCCCCATCCACTCCAAGGCCCAGAAGTCAAACTTTGTCACCTTGCTTTAGAACCAAACACTGTTGGGGATTTCTATAGTTGTCTCTCTAGGTCCCCATCCCTTGGGCAGTTATTCAGCCAGTGGCCAGGGTAACTGAAGAAGCCTGGGGGGGCTTCTGGCTCAAATGGCAGAACAGGTAGCAGGGGTCCCAACCAGTGCTTTGGGGTCCTCGGGGTATGGGACTCTGTCTTTCTGGGTAGAACATGCAGGAAGAACACGGTTGCCACAGTGTTCCAGCTCTCACCTGCACCCACCCTGTATCTCTGGGCAGGTGGCAGAACCTCTCCAACCTTGGCCCCCTCTGTAAATATTTGGCACTGTATTTTCCAGAGGCCTAAGCTGTACTATGGACTTGAGTTTTGCCTGGCAATAGCTGGAATTGGTGACATTTAACTCCACCCAACGGTTCCTGACTCCGCTAAACATATTGTATTGGATAAGCCCCACAAAGGGGTCAGGCCTGGGGAAGAAGATGGGCCTTAGCAGTTTTTAGGATTTCAGCGAAGCCCAAAGCTAGTGCCAGCCCTTCCTGGGATTGCTCCAAACCCAGACTGAGTCACAGCAGCAGCATGATCCTGGTGTTAAGGGAGGGGTGATGTTCCTATTTTAAGATGTTGGGGGGAGGGCCTTGTGGGGGTGGAAAATGAGGGGAAAAAAAGCTTTCCTGGATGTGTGAGGGGGCGGGTCCTCCTGGACTGTTTCCCTCCCACCATGTCATATATCTGGGGAATAGGGGACCCAGGTCCTGGGCCATCTAAGCATCAGGGGTATGGGTTTGGAGGTGAGACCCAGGTCAATCAGGTGCACACACACCAAGCCATAGCCACAGCCACAGCCACAGCCACAGGCTCTGTGGATGCCCCCACCCAAACCTCCAAGTTCTGCATGAATAATGGGAAGAACCAGGGAATAAGGGGGAAGGGGTGCACAACTCTATCTTTCTAGCACCTAGAAACTTCCTGGCCTCTTCTCAGAACAATGGGGTCAGAGCAGAGAGCCAAAGTGACTGACCCTTGGTGGCTGTAACAAGGGGGTTGGGGGGAGGCACCCTCTCTCCATACCTCCTCTGAAAACAATCAGGATGGCTTGCCTGCCCCCTTTCTGCCCCTCCTCATAGTTACCCACTACCCCCACTTCCTGCCAAGGAGAGAGCATGGAGACACCTCAGCATAGGGGATGGAGTCCAGCTGGGCCTTCAGGAATTCCAGCATCTCTCCCCCAAGTGTGCAAAGAACTCTCCAACCTCTTGACCCCTGGGATCCTGTGGGTCTCACAGGTGCTTCCATGGCTCCCCTTGCAGAGCCACTACTGAAGAAATTTTGGGTGGCTTCAGGGAAACCAGAACAAGGCTTTGAATTAGCAATTAGCAGACTTTCCCCACCCTGACCAGAGGGTTGCTTCTCTGGGCCCTCCCCTAGAAAAAAAGACAGTGAGCTCAGTCAGTGCAGCCAACTATAAATGGGTAAGGGTGTGGAGCCCTAAAGTTCCAGAGAGGGGAAGGCACTGGCAGAAATGGACCCTAAGAGTCACAAGGCAAAGCTAGGTTGCCCCTCCGTGCATCCCCTGCTCCTGACAGAGCCCCAGACACTAGGATCAGGTTTGCAACTTCTCCCAGATCAGGGGCAGGAATGGCCAGCAACTTGTTCCTGTCACTTTCCTTCAGGTTGTGCCACCTGGGTGGGTAATCTGGGTGTAATCAAGAGGGAGGAAGGGGCTGAATTTGGAAACAGATGTCTCTCAGAAAGGTCATCCAGCATGAGAAACCTAGAAAACAAGCAATGCCCCTTGCCAATCCCCCACCCAGCCCCTCATATATACCCTTTGGTCTAGTCCCTACAGAGCTGAGTCCCCACTGGGGAATCTATACAACCTGGGGACAAATCCTGAATAGGTGCCCATAGCAAGCCTCAAAAGGCTTGGACTTCATAGGCATGAAACACATTTAATGACCCACTCTCCCCTACCCCCCCCACCACGCAACAGAAAGGAACAAGCTGCAGCATAAGGCTATCATTACATTTAGTATCCCCAGGAAGCACAAAGGAAGATGCATAAAATGTAAGTGTCCCGACATCCGCGTGAAGGTTCTTTGCCGATTGTGGGAGCCCTGGGAAGGCTGAGGCTGAGGGTCAGGAGAGGGACACCCACTTCTCTTTACAACAATAGAAACCCCATGTCTCCTACTCAGTCGTGGAACTCAAAGCACCCCAAAACAAAGCCATGGAACAACTGTGCTTTAGATGGGGGACCGTGAATTTTTGTGGCTGTTCAGAGCTTAATTACTCCTCCTTGATCTGTGGGACTAGACACGACACCACCAAGGTTAAAATGCCCTGAACAGCTCCGAGCAGATGTGAACGAGCTGGCAGACGCTGCCTTGGAGCAGGATAACTAGTGACTAATACATTGCATATCGTTGAAAGAAAATTATTTTTCTCTAATTTGCATTTGCTTGGGGGGGAAAAAAGCCAACTGGAGTCCCTCCTCACAAGCATGAGTCTAGTCCTGGAAATACAGCCCGGCTGCTTTAAGAGAGCTGGAAGCAGGGAAAGACTGCCAGTATTTTGGCGTTGCAGACACGTTTATCTTTCCATCTTTCCTCCAACATTCCTACAGAAAATGGCACACGTCATAAAAAGAGACCAATTTATAGAACTGGCACCAAAGTTCATGTATCACTCCAGAAACATCACCCAGCTCCCCAAAGGGAACCCAACTAGATGTAGAAGCCCATGTTACCTGGGGGTGGGGACTAACTAGATTCACAAACATCCAGGAGGCTGCGCATTTAAGGGGCTAAAGTCACATAAAAGGGCAGAATGGAGAATTAAGTCAGTCCTAAAAAAATTCTCTACACTCCATGGGCAGCCAGAGCTTAGAAGGCTTTTACTTGGGGATTCCTGGAAAAGAGGGGTGAAGTTTTACACTCAGCTTGCCCCAGGCCAGCCCAGAGGCAGAGGCAGGTTCTTGGCCATCACTAAGGGCTCTCCCTCCCACCCTGGCACCTCCCAGTAGGGCCTGGGTCCAGGAATTCTAGAAAAGGTCTGTCTGTGGTGGCAGGGATGGAGCTGGTACCCACAGAGTAGCTGACGGTGAATGCACTCTAGAGATCAGGGAGGTGATGGGATGTAAGTCATCAAAAGTCACCATGCACCCCTTCCCCTGAAATGTGCACCTCCTGTGAGTGCTGAACTTCACTTGCCTTTGCATCCTGGGAAACAGTGTTCAGAACACAGCAGGTGGCCTGTCCCTAACTTGGAATAATGGGACCACAGCACAGGAGGAAACAAGAGCTTTTAGAGACCTTCTGTGAGCCCCAGAAAGCCTTCAGTTAATAACACATTCTTTCTAAAAAGCTTACTCGGGGCTTCAAGTTGTCTCCCCAAACCTTGCAAACTCTGTCACAAGCAGCTGAGGACCCAGGTCCATGGATTCTGGCCAACCTCTCCCCCCCCCCCAACAAACAGTGACATTCCAGTCTCCCTGGGCCTTCTCCAATCACCGCAGTCTGTCTAAAAAGTTCCCTAAACCCTAACGTCCAAACCATGCTACTCCCGGGAAGTCATAGAGATGTATGCTGGGGAGGAGATGGGGGTGACGCTGAGCTCTCTCTCATGGAGGAGGTGATGACCAGAAAGTGGTGGCCACCTCTGCAGCTCCCCCTGGGGCAGCATAGTGCTGCTTTGTGTGAGTGCCTGCCTGGCGAGGAGGCGCACGCTGCTCACTTGCACGCCAACATCTGTCACATTATTTGCACTGGCTGTAAACAGCCTTCACATTCCCCCCTTACCACATAGTTAAAGCCAGACTAACAATCCACAGAGATCAAACCAACAACAGCAGCATTGTGTCTGCCTTCGCACCAAGCCCAGCAGCTGGCAGGTTTCTCCAGAACAAGGGACCCCCCCTACTTCCCCCTACCCCTCCGAGCTCCAGCCAAGGCCAGCTAAGGAAGCATGCGTTTGTCGGGTGTTATTTGTTAAAGCCAGAGAGCACCGCCATTTCGCAGAGATTTCTCTGTGGTTTCTCAGCCCTCTCCCGGGAGCTTGCACCTCTGGTGGCCTGGGGAAGTGAGATGGGAAGAGAGGTGGCTCACACTTCTGGGACCCTGGGCCAAGCTAAGGTAGAGACAGGGAGGCCTATGGCCAGGCCCGGGCTGGGTGCAGTTCCACAGAGGACTGACTGCTTGGGGTCTCACCCAACTCACTGAATACTTGCTGGTCGCCCCACTGATCAAAATGTCTCCTTTATGATTTTTGGTTAAGTTGAACATTTCCATAATCGTCATTATTAGCGCAAATTACACGCCTAATCGGTCCTTAAATAGATTTTAATTAAATAATCATACAAGGCTCATTTTATGACTTAAGAAAGGCACTTTTCGTTATAAACTTTCCACCAGGATACAGAATAACGATAGCAAATACTTGTCCTTTACAAATCACCAATAATTGATGGGCAGAGTAGCCTGGATTGGACCCCGTTTTACTTTCTGGGAGAAAGGTTGAGAATAGACACATTACAGCAGTGACTTCGCCCCTGGGGTGGGAGAAGGGTTTCATTCTAAGCACTACTTTTGGCTCCTCTCTGGCCAACAGAAAAGAACCCATCTGTCTGGAGATCTCTCTCTAGCTCTAGTGTCTTTGTAGACCACTCCTCCCTACCCCCAACCATCTTCCACCCCAATCTGCAAGGGGGGGACAGGCTGGACTTGTTAGATGCTGTGTAAAATGCTGTTAATAAAATAATAAATACAAAGGATGGAGGCTGCTGGGTCCATAGTGTTTTGACTGGAAATGCCTTGGCACTTGTCTTGTGTTTATGGGAGGTCAGACAACTACAGGAATTACATACTTTGGACATTTCTGTACTTCATTTATTCTTTCCCAAATGACGTAGGTCTCAAGCTATTTCAAGTTTGCATTTATACAGAACTGTGAAATGCCTAGGAGTTTCTCCAATTGAACCAAGTTTTAAATCAGACTGGAAGCTGGAACACACTCTCAGGCTAGCCTGACTCCACCCTCAGCCTCTGTGGCTGGAGAAAACAAACAGACCCTAGAGAACAATCCTCAGCCCTTGAGCTCCCCACCCCCCCCTACTCCGAGAGGGCCCCCAGGGCAAAGGTTAAGGCGTCTCCAGATTCCAGGCAGCCAAGCTCCACACTGTGATAATCATCACAGTTCAGCAAGTCCTGTCCATACACTACCCTCTAAAATACTGAGCTAAAACGGGGGCAAAACTGCTAGCCTGGTAAAACCCACTGCTCACAAAACAATGTCAGCAAAGGCTGTAAGACAGTCTTTAGAGAGGGACCAAGGAGGGATTCATGCCTACTGAAGCTCTTTCAGCTTTTAGGGGAAGAAGGGAAAAAAAGAGGGAGGGGGAGAGGAGGACAGAGAGGGAGGGCTCCTGTTTCAGAACAGGCATCCCCTGAGAGTCAAGAACCAAGTGTAGCTTCAATCAAATGCTGACTTCCCCTCTGGGAGTCTAAGAGGAAACCTGATCACAGTAGCTTACTACCGGCCTGGATCCATACAGGTCTGTTTTTCTTCTAGGGCTAGTAATTTCTTTTAAAAATACATATCGATACAAAAGAAGCAATCCCTGGCTGACTTTATTGAAAACCACAGCAAACCCTCAGAACATCCAGACTTAATCCCTATCAAACAAACCACAGCACTTCTGGCCCTGCTGCAGGCCACCCCTTCACCTCCTCCAGCAGGGTATCTCCCCTCCAGCAGCTCCTGTCCCCTCCACTGAAATAACGATGGGAAAACTTGACAAACTGCACCTAGACACGGGTTCTGAAATAAATTCCTAACCATAACATGATCCCACTAGGAAAAACAGATCCTTTAAAATGCAAAGGAAGCTAACAAAGGGAATGACGAACCCATATAGGCTGACTGAGAGGGATGCCCTTGGAGGAGACCTCATCTGTGCTCCTTGCACTCTGGTCCAGTGGGTCTCTGAGGGTGTCAGAGGCAGCAGGGAAAGGAGGAGCAACCTACAGAAACATAACCAGTAATTCAAAGAAATTATTAATCCTCTGGGCCTACTATGTGCTAAACATTCATCTTTGATCCTGAAGGTGGACAATTATTCCCAGTCTCACAAATGAAGAAACTTACTGAAGCTCAGAGGCCATAAATAACCTGCCCCCAAGGTCACGCAGCTAGTAAAAATGGGCCACGGTCAAGCTCAGTCCTGGAGTTGTGGAGAGGAGCCAATTACTGGCCTAATTGTGCCATTTGAAATTCCTATTTTCACATATTGTCTTCTCAGAGAACTTTGGAAGGCTTCTTGGGCCTTGTGCACCCAGCACAGGGTTAAAAAAGCCAACATATAAGCCTTATGTAACTTGTCCATAGGAGCCCTGAGCCACCCACCCTACAAGCAACCTCAGGATCAGCTACAAGTTTTTCCAGGATTTTGCCCTACATCCTATGAATCTCTCACACTGGATGTCCTAGTGTGAGGGTCAAGAGGCCTGGCATAGCTTCAGGTGCTAGCCCACAACAGGCAGAGTAGGTGGGCTGGCTCCTTTCAGGTCTCAGGGAAAGTGCTAACTACTAGACTTGCCACATAAAGCAGTAAATTAAATTAGCTAGCAAGCAAAAGCCCTTTGGAAAGAGCTCTCACACCTACCTCTCCTAAGGCCTGAGCAAAAAAGTGAGGGAGCAAATGAAGTAGAAGAGAGAATTCCCAGGCAAGTAGTTTTATAAGATTTCAGGCCCTACTGGATATCCCAAGCTCCCCACCAAAGCCACGTCTGAAGTAAATTGGAGGGTATACTTCAAAAGTTTTCCTTTTACCAACCTTTCCTCCCAAAAGCTGAGCTGCAAACCTCCAAGTCCAACATCTCCTCCCACCCTCTCCCCACACTTCCTAGGGTTAGCCTAGGCTTTCAGCTGCACAGGTTCACTCTTACGCTGCAAACCTCATCTTCACCTCCACTCAGTGAAAACCGCCAAAGGAACCAACCACCTCTTCCACCTTCTCAGCTGGGGGTCCCCACACAGACCTTCGGAAGTGGCCCAGCAAAGATATCAGGCCAATAAGGCCTGATCAGCAGCATCTCTGCTCACCAGCCAAGCACACCCTTCAGGCCCGGCTGCCCCTGGCTCCTGGCCAGCCTTCAGCAAGTGGCTTGCTTTCTCTTTTAAAACTTTCCAGCCTTGGCCAGCCAGACCAGTTTCCAGGGACCCCTCCTCTACTCACTAGGAACTGGCCTGCCAATTCTTCCTGTGAGGTGACCCCAGTCAGACACCTCCCACTCGGTCCCAATTAATCCCCTTCTCTCCCCCCAGTTTGGGCCACCAGGAGCCAGTGGCTTTCTGAAGCTACCACCATCCAGCCAAGGGGACCCCTCTCCCAAGTCCCAACTCTACAGGGCAACTGTAGGCGAAAAGGTTTACCATTGCAGAGGGAGAAGGGCAAGGTGGAGAGGGAGAAGGCTTCTGTTTTCCCTTGAACTCATTAGATGCAAGTTTTTGGTGTTCAGCAGAATGACAGAAATGGGAGGTACAGAGTACCGAAACGGTGCAGGAAGACCCCTATAAACCTCCTCCTAGTTACTATTAGTCTTCACCGAAATGATACCTTTTCAACTTTTTTCTTAAAAGTGTCCCCCCTTCCCTGCATTTTGGAATCACAAGGGCAAAAATCGATTTTAAAAGCTGTTGATCACCCACAACCCCAAGTTGTGGAGCCTCTTACCTGCTCAGCCCTAGGCAACCTGACCTGACTCACCTCCCTCCCCCATTGGTTCCTGGGTTTGCACCTAGACAATAAATTTAGTTTAATTTAGCTTCCGGTCTTTAATTTTAGCAGGTCTCCTTTTTGCATGCAAATCAATATGGCAATTACCATCTAAAAGCTCGCCCAGCCCCTGGGTCAATGTAAATTGATCATTGTCAGCCTTCCACAAAATAACACCCAGAGTCTGGTGCATAATGAGATTATACTGGAAACTGTCTTTTAGATCACAAATTATATTTTATGCTGTCAGGATATTCTGGAGAGGACTTCTCCACTTGTCTAAATGTGAGGAGCCCAGTCTGTGGGTGTTGGTTAGCAAGATTCAGGCTCAAAAAAATAAGCAAGTGTTGACCACTAAGGGACCACTGGGAACATGAGTCTGAGCCCCCCAAGAGGACCTTCTACAGAAATGTCACAGAAGAGCACCTTCAATGAACTTCTACCCACACAACATTGAATATCCCTTCCTGAGGGACATGTTGGGGACAACTTTAGAAAGCTGCCCATCGAGGTTAGTTTAGAGACCATTGCACACTCAGTCATGTACTCAGATTGCACACGACTAGGCCACCAATAGAGTGGACAGAAGGGGCCACACACTCCAACAGGGCGGTTTCTCCCAGCTCCACTAACTTAAGGCCTCAGCATCAGAGGTGGCCTTGCAAACAGATGAAATCCCTTGGTCCATAAACACTGGCCAAGAAGTGGGGCTGGTGGTAGCTGGCCCAAGCCTTCCCAACCGGGTCTAGGCCAGGCCCCCCACTAGGCGGGATCCAGACAGGCAGCTGGGACTTCAAAACAAGAGTGCTGCTCTCAGCTTCTAGGGCACGGGTGTAAACACCCCCCCCAACAAAGGACCTTCTGAGTTCCTTTCGGAATGGGGCCCGCAGCAGAAAGGGATGGGGAGGTTGAGGTGGATCCATTTGGTCCCTGCCCTGCCAGGCTAGGTCTTGGGATCCAGAGTCCTCGAGGAAACCACTAGAGAGGCATTGTTAAGAGCTGCCAGAGGCTCCAAGGGTTTAGGTGGCCTTTCCTGCCAGCGAACCTACTGCCCAGCCCACAGCCCAGCCCTGCCCCACCCTGCCTGGGCTCCACCCAAGTGTGGTTTTCCCAATAAAAGCTGGAATCCCCGGCTGGGCTTAGACAAAGAGGGACCGCAGCAAATCGACGCCCCAGGCAAACTAAAACCTAACAGGAGTTTACATGCTTGTCTGGGGTCACTGAGGCGCCTGCTAATCTACCCTGCACAAACCATCCCAGGCAT
This sequence comes from Zapus hudsonius, assembly GCA_004024765.1. NCBI lineage: Eukaryota > Metazoa > Chordata > Mammalia > Rodentia > Dipodidae > Zapus > Zapus hudsonius. Next base: position 18,712 of record PVHP010009401.1, on the reverse strand, counting down.
GGCCTCCTCTAGCAGGAAAAATATATATAGAAAGCATACCAAAGTGAAAGCACACCACCCAGGCCACACTTCTTTCAGTTCACTCCACCAAAGCCACTTTAGCCAACAGGACCTTAGCAGTCTCTCCATCTGTTCCACTTTGCCACTAAGTGGCAGGTACCCCATTTTTCCTTCCCAATCCAAGGTCAAGAGCACCCACCTCTTCAGAATTCCTCCTACCTGGCCAGAAGTAACCCTAGTTAAAACAAGGGCCACCTACCCTTTTGGGAAGCAGCTTTGACTGGTTAAAGACATTATTTCCCTGTGAATGTGTGTCGATGTGGTGGTGTGGTCTATGCTTCTGTACCCATGTAGGTCTCACTTGGCTTAAGTCGTTCTCAGGCATTGATTACAGGTTTCGTTATTCAGCCTATATACCTAAGCATGTATATGTGCATGTGAGTGCCTCTAGTGTTTCCAAGTGATCCTCTTCACACCTTTAAATGGGCTTTTTGGTCTCTGGAAGGCACTTAACAGAAATTCTGCCCCAGTTTCCAGTTTGACAATGTCTAGGATTTTTCTCTTGGAATATCACTATACATCTCTGTATTTGCATACCCATGTTTACATTCCTCTTGGCCAGTTCTCTATCTCTTATGTATCTCTTGTTCCATTAGATTGTAGAAACCAAAGTGTCTCAGTACATGTCATTCAGAGGCACATCTTAATCTGAGCATTCCTGTTCTAACAAACACATACCTCCCCAATACATCCTCTGGCTTTCCCTACAATGTGATTCATTCCCAAGGCCAGGCCAATGTGGATTTTCAGTTTAAATGTAAATACAGGATTCTTTAGACCACAAACCCTTAAAGGGAAAAGAGATTGGAATGCTAGTAATAAGTTATTTATCACTGGGGGAACCCACCCACCAATTTCAGCCTCTGAAAAAAACTAGACTGTCTGCAGAGTTGTATTAAATTTTTATTTAGACCAACTCAATATTAGCCCCATGTGTATACAAACGATGTATCTCTTAACAGTGTCCAGACCAAGTCCTATGTGGATTGTCAGCCTGCACATATCTAACTCTCCCAACAGTTCATGTGTCTATTTATAGACAACTCAAGGAATGCTGTGCTCTCCAATGCATACCTGTATATACTGGCACCTCAAACTCAGAGCCTTTAGACTACAGTAGTCTGGGTCAGACCCTGAGGCGAATTATATCAATGTGCAGACCTGACTGTCTAAGAACCTCTTCCGGAAATTCTCCCTGGAATAATGAAGTCTACACCTCCACCTCCCAAACTCAGTCCCTTGAGTTAAAGTGCCTATTGTGTTCACAACCACCCAATTGAGAAATACTCAAACTAGATTGGCTGTCTAGCAGCTGCAGTTGGTTGGTGGAAGAATTGGCCAAAAGGAAAATCCTAGGCCTAGACTCCAAGACCTCGCCCCCAACCTCTGTGGACCACTCTGCCCTCCAGTCACTTCTACTAGACTCCTTGTCCCCTTCCTTCTTTACACTCTTTACCACACTTAAAGGGTTAAGAGAACCCCCCCCCACACACACACACCGTCCTGCCTTCCATCCTGATAGCTGGGCCCGCAGGCAAGCTAAAGCTCACAAAGCTGCTGCTCACGGGAGTCTGCCATCTCCGATGACTCCCGCCCCTAGCAGCCCTGGTCCTTTAGCCAGGAGGGAGTCTGCATGCCTGTCTAGACGGATCTATTACCCGCACACCAACACAGGTCCCCCTGGCACACATGATTCACAGCGGACAGAGCCTGGGGAGCATGATTGCATGATTGGGGGGCGGGGGTCCTATAAGAGCCGGGAGTCCCTAAGCGCCCGGAGTTCTCTCCAGACCTGAGACCCCGCGTTCCTGGCTGCTGAGGCACGCGTTAGGCAGTCCCATTTTTATCTTGTCTAATCCCAAATTAGGCGGGGAGCCCCAGCGTCGTGCTTAGAGAACAAGAGATAGGCGAGGGAGGCGGGGAGGAGCAGCCAGGCAGCTCGCAAGAGCGAGCTAAAGACACAGTGGAAACGACCACTAGCAGGAAGAAAGAGCAGGCCTCGCAGCCCCGAAGGCACCGCGCCACCCAGAGAAGTTACACTGGCCTCCCCACTGGCCCTCACTGCCCGCTCCTCCCCACTTCCCAGCGGGGCTCTCCACGGCCAGGACCGTGGGGTCCTGGCTTGTGTGGGAGGCGGAGGCCAGGGCGGCCCTGTAAGGGCTGGAGAGAATCGCTAATGAGCTGTGCGGCCCATTGATCCAGAGAACACTTCCTAATTAACTCTCAGTCACCTACTGGTGACAGCGCCTCAAAGGACAGCCGAGTCCCAGACCCGATTTACTGGCCAAACACCCAGAGCCCGAATCCCGCGAGTTCCCCTAACCACCGCAGGCAAATCGCCTGTGTGGCGGTGAACACCCGCACGCCAAAGGCCAGCCTCAGATTAAACCTAGACGGCATATTAATCATCTCCTCCTCCCACCTTCCTCTACACCGCACAATCTTCCCCAAAACAAACATGAGAGCCAACACCTCTAAACCCAGGCCAGGTAACAGGACGGAGCGGGAAGGGTTGAGATCGGGTTCTCCCCAAGTCCCATGTTACTGGAGACTCAGACAATTTAAATGCCTTCCATGAAAGCAATTCTGTAGGGAAAACCGAATCCAGCACCCCGCTTACGGGTTGATTTCGGCCAGTGTGTCCCTTTCCAGTCTGTGCTTGCCACCCACCTCCCTTCTGGGGAGGCCATTTCCTCATTTTTACTCATGGACCATTTTAAGGATTTTTTTTTTTTTGGTGTGGCTATCTCTAGAACCAAGAGCCAAATACCAGAACCCCTGTTCAACCCTCCTCTCAAAAAAGGAGGGGGGAGCACACAGCTAAAACCATGGGTTGTCTAGTCTTGACGTAGCGAGGCACTACCTATTTGAAGCGCACTGGTTTCTTTTTAAGGTTTGTTTTTAAATACACATAACCCCCCTCCTTCCTTCATCGCTCTTCCAGCCCCCTCACACACACACACCAGAGGCGCGCCCCCCGCGCACGAGCATTCACAGCCTTTAACAGGAGGAAGGTCGCGGACTTTCTGGAAAAGATTCATTAACAGCAAATTATGTCTCATTTGGTCTCGGCCTACACGCGGTCAGACTCGGCCTTCTTCGGGACGTGGGTACGTGCCCCTCTTGAATGAATCTGCCCCGCCGGGACTACACGTGCCACCCAACTCCGCACACAGCGGTCAGCTTCGTAAACAGCAGGCACTTGCTGCCGCTGCCCCGAGTCCCCGAATTGGCGGAGGCTCTGAGACGCAGTTCCTCTTCGGCCGGAGTCTCCCTCACCGCCCGCCCTCCCAGTGGGACTAACTTCCTCAGGCCGCACTTTCACACGCCCATCAGGGCTTCCCACCAGACTCCCAGCTGCCTAGCAGAGGGCCCCGTCCCAGGTCCCTCCCTCTCCCTCCTTCCCGCCACCGCTACCCGCACCCAAGCGCAGTCTAACCCACCCCCCCTCCAGGCTGAAAACTTCAAACTTACCCCAGGATGTCCTCCGGAGGGTGGAGATGCCCGCGGCCCGCGAATTATAATCTTAAAAGGACATTTACAAAACAAAGCATATGACTTAGCTGGCCGGCCGACCAAGTCCGAACTAGCTTTCCATGGTTTCCTAATAGTTTTTTTTTTAATCCACGTGATTCTTGATTTGGGGCAAGCCAAGAAAATACCTGGGAGTCCCCACTCGAGTAGGGCGACCGCGGCAGGTCGAGCTCGGCTCGGCCCCAGGCGCCCGCCACACTCTAGCGCACGGTAGAGCCGTCGTTCCGCTCGGAAGAATGACCAGCCCCCGGAGAGGCGAGGCGGCAGTGGCTGGGGTTTTTTACAGTTCTTTCCCGAGTCGAAAAAGAAACCAGACGGGAACCCGCCGCCCTTGCCTTCCTGCTAGCAAGCTAACGCCGAGCTGAGCTTTCCAGCCAAGCCCCCCCCCCAGCCGCCCAAGTCCCGGAGGTCGGCGACGACCGCGCTCCCGCGCGCACACACACACTGGCCGCAAACTCCACTCGGCGAACTCCTTGTTCTCCCAGCCTCCCCCCCCACTCCCGGGAGGCGGCCGGCCTCCCGCGGCACCCCTCCCTCTCAGGTACCCACACGGGACCGCTTAGGTTGGCTGCATTTCTGATAAGTTACAGCTATGAGATCAACACGAAAGCGAGCTAGGAATGTAAAGCACAAGGCAAACCCTTCGCGCGGTACCGAGGAGTCGGAAGAGAAGCGTCGGCAGGCAGCAGCCCCAGGGAAGGACGGTGGAGAGCCGCCCGCGATGTGCCAAGCTCGCCCGCGGCCTCCCGAGGAAAGGTGTTTTGGGCACTGACCTGAAGTAGGCAGGGTGCCTGCAATCCGGCGCTTTGAAGTTTCTCCCCCCTCCCCCCAGCAGAGTCCGGGGGGGGCGGAGAGGAGTGGAGGGAGCTGGGTGGGTAGAGAGAGGTGTGCGGGCTTGGGGAGGGGTGGCTACATTAATCGGCGAAGAAGGAGCCGGGCCGGTGAAGCGCAGCGAGCAGCAAAGTTTGCGGTCCCAGCTGCCCGCAGCCAGCTCACGGCACCGCGCTCGCTCGCCTCCCTTGCCGTCTGCAGTAGGTCGGCCGGGTGGAGGGGTGGGCTCTGGGGCACCGTGTGGGTGGGGTGGGATCGGACCCTCCAGGCAGGTGGCGACAACCCTGCGGAGATCATCGGCTCCCTCCGCTAGACTGGGCTCGGCCAGACTCAGCAGATCTCAGACCGCCGCTGCCGCCCGCGCTCGGGCAAGAGCCCCAGCGCCATGTTGACGGTTCGCCGCGAGCGCCCGCTTGGGCTGTGTGTGTGTGTGTGTGTGTGTGTTGGCCAAGTCCTCCCAGCGCGGCGACAGAGCGGCTTGGGCTCTCCGCCTGGCGGCTCTCGGGCTCCCCCTTCGCCACCTCCGCCCTCCTAGCTCCCGCTCTGGGTCGCGATCTGGGCTCCGGCTTGTCTCCCCCCAAAGCCGAAGAGCTCGGGCCGCGGAGAGCGGCGCGCGCTGCTCCGCCTCACCTTGCCGCTGGGAGCCGGGGCTCCGTCTGCCGCCGCACGCCGCGATCCCAACGCGTCCCCCCTCCCAGGTTCCCTCCTCTTCCTCCTCCCCCTCCCTCCGCCCTCCCTCCCTCCCTCTCGGCAGCCGCCTCCCCTCCCCCCTCCGGCGCAGCGTTCGGGCGACAGCCGCCCGCCCGCCCGCCGCCGCCGCCGCCTCCAGCTCTCGCAAGTTGGAGCTCCCCCAGTCTCGGCTCACCCTCCGCCGCGGCGCCTCCACGGTGTGGGCTTTCGGGAGGGGTGATTCCCCAGGAAAGGTTTGCCCGAGTTTCCTCCGCCGTCATCGATTCTCAGCCGGGCGCATTTTGGCCTCTGCACATCTGAAACCCCGGACCACCTGGGTGGCGTCCCCCGCCCCCCCCAACGCTGCCCTCTGTCCGCTCCACCGCTGCTTGGCCGGAGTTGGCTGCTCCCGTAGGCCTAGAGCGCTCGTCCGGAGGGAGCGGAGAACCACTTGGGCGGCGTTGGCCGGGAGGGCAGCCAATCGCTCCCCAGCCGAGGGAATGAGGGGCGGCTTTCCCAGCCGCGCGCGGAGACACCCCTCGCTACCCAGAAGGCCAGTGGAGGACCGCAATTACCATAAAGCGCCTCTCACTCCTCTCTGCCAAAGCTGTCAAACCCCAGCGGCGGCCGCCTCTCGCCACCAAGACTGCTTTCTGCCGGCCTCGCGTCCCCTCCGAGACCCAGACTACCCGAGCTCACCGGTGCGCGTCCTCCCCCCGCCCTCACCTCTGCTCGCCCCTTCCGACCGGAGCACCCACTTCCCGTTTGCACGTCCAGAGCTACCTGGAAACACCAGCTCTGGCAACAGGGGCTGTTCCCACCTAACTCCGCGGCTGGGCAGAGTTCCTCGGACGTTCCGATTGTGCCGGAATTGTTTGGGATGGGAGGGGGAGGTGTCTCTTGGTGACACGAGAGGGTGGGAGGACTGCTGGGTGAGCGGAGACTCGCCTGAGTTTCTCTGTTCTCCAGCATTGCATTGGTCCATTCACTCCTCTCCGATGGTTGAAGGGGTCTGGCCTCTCCCCTCACCTGGGCCTCCAGAGATTATCTCCGGCGTTTTATTTTCCTTGGCAGGGAGCAACTTCTGGCTTCCACCGTTCAGCCCATAAATTTCCACTCGGTAACGTCGTGTTGATCGGTGCTCGGCGGCAGAGTACAGCCTGCGCCCGCAGCAGTTCAATTCAATTGACACGTATTGAGCCTCTCCTGCACACTCGCGCCGGGGGAGGGCGGGGGCAGGCAGGCGAGAGGGGGGAAACGGGGGAGCAAGGTTCCGACTTCCCCGTAATAGGCAGCCTCAAGGGCGAGCCCAGAGCCCCAGTTCGGGAGGCTGGTGGGAAAGGTTGGACGTCGTGGAGGGCTGTTCCAACCTAGGGGCTCAGACATCGCAGCTAAAGGAGACCCCTCTATTCGACTGCTCAGTGGGGTCTTCATACTTAGGAAGGGGATGGGGTATCTCTTCAGCCTAAGGACAAGATGGTGCAGGCTTGAGAGCCAGAGTCCGAAATAGAGGTGGGTCGTAAATCCACACAGAAAGTTTTTAAATATCCTACAGTGTCCACATGCCAGAAATAATCAAAAGCATCACAAGTTGATTACTAAGTCAAGGTCAAGGCCAAAATCAGGTTTAGTTAACAGATGTTTTCCTTTTCAAAAATGAGATCCATTATTGATTATGGGACTGATATTAGGTGCAATTTTATTCATTTTGTTTTAGTTCTCAGCATATAGTTATAAAAAAAAAAACCAGCCCTTTTCAAAGCAGAAGTGAAACATCCCTACCGTTTGAAACCCAAAACTTCAAGCAGAATTAAATCTTCATGTTCCAGACCTGCTTGTAACAACTGATGCAAAAGACTAGCAGGCAAGCACCCAGCAAGCAGGGCCGGCCACCAAGGCTGGGCCTGCACTCTGGAATGCATATCTTTATCATCCTGGTCTTTCTGAGAGTGGATATCTCTGAAAGCTAACTCACACCTTTTTTAAATCTCTGGTAACAAGCAGAAAGACACCTGGACTATTATGCTGTAAAGCTATTTTTTATAAAGACATTTTAGGACCAGACATTAAAAGTTATTAGACTGAACTCATGCGAGTTACAGACACAGCTGGGGGGGAAAAGGCCCCTGGTTTGCGTGTTGTAGCAACATATCTTTCTCAAGTGACTCCTTTTATTCAAAACAAGTCTAAAATAACCAGGAAGGTTGGAGTTGGGTATTTGTGGGAAAACTGAACACAGTTCAAGGCAAAAGGGCTGCTGTGCAGCTGTGGGCTGGGTGGGAGAGCAGTCCTGGGCTAGTGAGGAGCTGTGACAAACTCTTCCTGCTTGGTTAGGTCTCACCACAGAGGCCCTGGCTCAATGCCCAGCCACCTTCTCTCCCCTTTTCTCACCTCTCCAACTGTCCTCCTAGTCACTAGCTTTTCCCAGAGCCTCAGTCCCAGATAATTGCAGAGATCTTTTGGAAAATCCATGAGTCCAGAGTCCAGCATGGAGCCTATGGCCTCCAGGAGTCCTGTGGCCTCCAGGAGTCCCAGGCCCTCCAGGGGCTGCTGACAAAGGGGCCTGTTTGTCTAACTTTAATTCTCAGAGTTAAAATGAATGGGGGGGGGCGATGCCTTAAAGGCTAAGGGATCTTGGAAAGAATTGACTGAGGAGAAATTTGATGCTGGAGGCAAACAGACCAGTAAATTCGCCTCTGCCTTAATTTGCAGCACTCACCCCTTCCGTTTTTTTAAGGGAGTCCCTCACCTCCACAGTGTCCTCCTGGGGCTGGTAGAATTAAAGGCTTTTTCCTCCATCTCCTATGGATACATTGTCCAACTCCATGGGATTTTAGAAATATCTCTAGTCAAGGAAGTTCTGATAGGCAGGAGTGTATTTATGGGGTGGAGGTGGGGGATTCGCGCCTCAGTGAGAATTAAAATGTGGGATTTTCCCCCAGGCACCCTAGGTAGGAAAGGATTACACCTATTGGCCTGGTTACTTGAAAATTTTTCTTGGGGGGGGGGAAGAAGAGAGGCAAAAAGCAGTAAAAGGGCAGTCCCATCTTGTGCCCTCAGTTCCCTCCTTCTCTGCCTCCCCGCTGCAAGCTTCTTGGGATCTGACCCAAGGACAGGCATTCAGCTAGGGAAGGATTTCAATGAAAGCAGAGGAGGCAGAGTGGGCAAGCTGAAAATAAATAGGTGATGAAATGAGAGGTGGAGTGGGGGCACTCTTCCACCTGCCCCACCATCACGAAAGGTCCTGTGGTTATAACATATTACTGCTGCAGAATCAAAGCACTCTTCTCTGCAACTGGGCAAGCAAATTGGAGCTTCTGGAAGTAAGACTGGAGAGCCTGGCTGCCACTTTCAATTCCACAAACTGCAAGACCTGCCAGGGTGGCTTCCATACCTCCCTCCAAGCCCAAGCCTAGGAGAAATGAGCTTCTGCCTTGTGTTTGGGGGTGGGGGAGGGAGGACCCTGGGTTCCCAATATTGTGTGTGTGGGGGAAGCTCTATAGGCCTTTGATGGACCTACTCTGAGGCTGTTTTCTTGCTTATGGCTCACAGTATTGGAGTATATGGTACTTCTGCATCACATAATGTGAGGCAGCCTGTTGATGTTCGCTTTCTTTAAAAACACACCAACGCCCACAACTTATGGTGTTCCAGTGTTCTAGTCATTTTGTAAATGAACTCAAGGTTTATCTAATAGCACTTTTTTTAAGGGCCACAGGCCAAGTTAGGGGAAAAAAAAAAGACTGGCTCTCCCTCCAAGCACAGGGCATATATCCCCTAAATTCCTAAATTCCAATTCTCCTAAATTCCAATGAATAATTCAAGGCCTATCCTTGCTCCATGGAATTCTCTAATCTCAAAATATCTAAAAGTGCTTTTCAGGACAAAAGTATACTAGATTTGGTATTCATCAGGTTAAATATGGTTGATCTGCCTACGTTTTTGAGGGTTACTGTGTTTTTGGAGGAGGAAGGTCCAAAAAGCAGGACCAACATGGTTCACAGCAGCAACCTCTAAACATTTCTTATCTTAGGACCATTTGTGCCAGGCCCTGAACTCCTGAATTGCAGACACAGCTCCATGGTGTTCCCAGGATGACTTTGAGTTGGCTGAATAGGAGGCCGGGTCTACAACTGGCCCCAGCTTAAGATCCCTGGAATGGCCACACAGGCCAAATGCTAAGGCAGATAAACCTGAACACCACATCCCGCCCCCTGAGTTCTTGTTTAGCCAGGCGACTCCTGCGCATATTTTACCCGGCTGGGGGCAGTGAGTAGAAACCTTCAACTAGTTGCCCTAGGCTCTTGGCTGGACTGCCTCCCGCCCCAGCCATTTAGTAGCCAGCTTCCCTCCTCCACTTTCCCGTTGCCCCTTCAAGAGGCCCACCATTCCAAGCCTTTTTGGGGTGCCGCCTGAGGACATGGGTTCATATTCTCACCCATGGCAGAAAGGGATGACAACCCTGCCAATGGAAACTCAACACTTATGTTTCTCTACCCCTGAGCATCCCTGCCCTAAGTTGGGCACAGGGGTGGGTAACAGCGAGGTGGTTGCCCTGGGAAGGTGGCAGCCAGGAATAGAACTCAGGGAGGACCCAGAACTGGCAATCCCCAATGGCTGAATCCGTGGCACAGTAAACCCGCTCCCATTTCTCCTCCAGGCCCACTCTGCTGTGCTCCCATCCACCAAATCCAGAATCTCTAGTGCTTTAGCAGTCGCCCTGCCTCCGGCCTTGAGTACAGAACACGGAGGGGGTGCAGGGTGGTTTGCTTTGAGAGGCCTGACAGAACCTTCTGTGTGCAGCAGAGGGAGGAGGCTAATGCATAATGCACAGCTCTTGGAAGCCTGGCCATTAGCGGCCTGTCGGTGACACAGACAATGACTGAGAGGGAGGAGATCCAGCTCGCTCGCGAGTTTAAATATACCAGCATGGAGGGGAAACGCCATGATTTAAAAGTGTGTGCTTGAAGACATTCGCATATATTTTAATGATTTCCAGCAGGCAGTTCATCCGTCCCAGCCTTGCATTATCTTCTTCCCCAAAAGGAGGATGTATGTAAAGGAGAGAGGATGAGGGTAGAGGTCTTAACCGGCCCCTAACTTTGGGGAGGTGAACTGGGAAGAGAGGTTGGTAAACCTGGTGCTAGGAAAAGGAGGACTCAAAAAGCCTCCAAAACTAAGGCCATTCTAATTCATATCTCTTAAAAAAGAAACGCTGTAATGGTCCCTCAGGGCTGCACTGGAAGGCCTGGGGAAAAATAATGAATTCTGCAAGCCTTCTTCACCACAGGACCTCATATTTTGTTTTTTGCTCCCCCGCCCCCGCCCCCCCCCACCAAGGTAGGGTTTCAATCTAGCCCAAGCTGACCTGAAATTCATTATGGAGTCCCAGGCTGGCCTCGAACTCACAGAGATCCTCCTACCTCAGCCTATGGACTGGGGGGGGGGGTTTGAAGGCGTGCACCACGCCTGGCACATTTTTTAATCTTTCGATTTTAACAATCTAGAGACCTCCTTCCAGCCAGTTTAACATACCAATGTTTTTTAGCAATTAAGGCAAGAGGGGGTGGGGATAAAGATAAGCCAATTTTTTTCCACCATGCAAGTGTGAAAGATAAGATAAGGCTAAGCTGGGGCAAAGCGGCTGCTTACAACCTCCCCTCAGCGATTTTGATCAGTCACTTCTTATCTCGAAAAAATGCTCCTTTCGAAAACTGCATCAAAAAGAAAAAAAAAAAAAGGCTGTAGGAAAGCATTTTCATTTGGAAGTGACATTTAAAACCCACTTTGCCTTCACCAGCAACACCCTCCCCTTTGGTGAGGCTCCCCAGGAAAAGTCACACCTCTACAGCAGGGGTTCAGGCTTTCTGGTGGGGGGCAGGATTACTAGTGTAATTAGGCTGAATACAACCAGAGATGCGTGATGAGGATTTATTTTGCAACCATTCCTAGCGCTCACCTTTCTTTTAGTTAGTGGTCAATGTTTTTGTTTTACCATCGAACTAGTGTGTGGAAACTAAATAGGTAGTTATATTTTGGAGGGTCATTTAACTATGTCAACATGAGGTTGCTGTTAATTGGAAATAATAAGAAACTAATTTTCACAGACGTCCCACCCCCAAAGGGAGGGAAAGGTTCACATAGAACCCAAGAACTCCCAGTTTAATCGGACTCTGGGGGAGTTTTAGAAATCCTTTTTCTTCTCACAGGAATCTCACTAAGGGATTTTCGAAAGACTTTCTACTTGTTGAGAAAGGTTTTGGTATCCAAGTCAGGACCTGAAGTGAGGGCCTGCAAATTCCCTTCATCCAACCTGCTGGCCCCAAATCTCAAACATGGAGACTCGCCTGGCCCCAGGCCGGGCAGAACCTGTCTACCCACCACTGTTTCAGAGCTTCCAGGATCCTTATTCCCTCAACCTCCATGTCGGGTCTGCACCTTAGGGGTCTGGACACTCAGAGTCTGTCAGCTCCCGGCCAGGCCAAGCTGCAAGATCCAAAACCGGGGGCTAGCCACAGCCGGATTGTCCCCGGGGAGCCGAAAACCACCAGCGGGGAAATCCCTCCGCTAACCCTTCCCCGGAAAAGTCTGGCCCCGGCGAGGGAGCGGGCATCCTCTGAAAGCCGTGCCTCACGTAAGACCCACACGCGTCCCATTAGTCAGCCCGAGTTCCCCGCGGGCTAGCCTGGCGCGGCCCCAAGGGCAGGCGCGGGCAGGGAGAGGGAGTGCGGGGCCGCCGCGAGCAGAGGCCGGGGGATCGGGCTCTGCAGGACCCGGCCCGACTCGGTTCCGCGTTCCTACACCCGCCAGTAAGCTGAGCCGGCGGGCCAGGCCGCTCCCAGGGAGGCGCGGGGCTGCGCTTCACGTGCCCGCCATATCAGCGGCACAGCGACGAGGGAGCTCCCGCAGGGTCTCGGGTCCCCGTCTCCTCCTCTCCTCCTGGAGCTGGCCAGAGACCACCTCATAGCCCCCGTCCCCACTCGATCCGAGATGCCACGCGCTCTGAGGCTCCTAGAGCTCTGCTCCGAGAGCTGAGCAGCCAGGGGAGGGTGCTCCTCGCGGCCGCGCCGGGAACTTCCCGGCCGACCCGCCGCCGCCGCAGTCACGGGGACCGGAAGCCCTCGCGCCACCCTGAACGGCCACCGCTGCTCCCCCACCACCACCACCGCGGGGCTGTTCCAGACGAAAGCTAGCTGCGCATCACCCCTGATCCCTCCTGGCTCCGGTCCTCACCCTGGTGTGTCCCCATTTTAAGCCCGGAGGACCCTCCTCCTCGCGGTCCGGTGAGACGTCCCTCAACTACCGCCATAAACATGCCTGCTCTCTCTCCTCTCCCAGCCCGCAGCTGCCTCTCCGGCCCGGCAGGCAGAACACCTGCTCCCGGGCCCTGCAGCTGGGCGCACGGTGCAGGGAGAAGCTGCCTATCCTGGTGTACAGAGATCGCAGAGGAGAAAATGGGGTTCCAAAGCTTAGAGGTCGGAGCAACCGAGATCTGGCCAGTTCCAGTTCCTACTCGGGGCGGTCAAGCCCAAAGCCAGAAGGCTTGGTGGGAGCCCTGGTCTCCATGAGAGTCAAGGGAAACAATCCCTAGATCTAGCCCCTGCCCTTCTGAGGTCGTTCGTAAGTCAGATGGGGCACACCCTGCATTAAGAGCCTCCCGCTCTGCAACCCAGACACACTCATGCCCACGGCCGCACTCTCGCCCCGTGCCAGGCGCGGCCGCAGGTCAAGATAGCACCAGCATCTATCTCATCCCTCCCGAGCTCTGACTTTGCCGCTCCTAGTGGGGAAGGCTCGATGGACCCTCCCCTCCCCATCTTCTCGGGCGACAGAGCTAACCTGCTGGGCTGTCCCTATCTCACCCGGCCCCTCCCCGACTCCCCTGGCCCAGGGCCCGGCGGGGGGAAGGCGTTGTTTTGCCAGCGGGAGCCGAGAGAGCGCACAGAGAAAAGCCTCCCTGCTCTAATGAGAGTGCACACCGCGCCGCAGCGAGGATGATTGCCCGGCGGGCGGGAGGGGGGACCGGGGCCGCGGGCGGCGTGTGCGGCGGCCCCGCGGGCCCGGAGTCCCCGCCTGTCTGGCTGCTAATCGCACGTTTTCTTCTGTTACGGAGGCTGGCGGGAGCCGGCGGCCGAACCTAGCGCGGGCGACTCGGCGGGTGACACGGAAACATGGCGCAGCGCCCCTCCCCCGCCCGCCCTCCCCGCTCTCTCGCCTCCCCGCTCTCTCGCCTCCCACTTCCTCCCGCCCGCGCGGCTTTTGCAGTTCTAATTCTCTGCTTTCGTCCTGGCACCATTACGCTAGCAGCCGCTTCTCGGCGGCCCCGCGCGTCTCTTTTCCCCTTTGTTTTCGGGGTCTATAGAAAACGTTTGCTTTTGTCCTGAGCTCTCGTTAAATCAAACTTGTGGTGGCAAAGGAAGGCGGTGCGGGCGGGGAGGGTCTGGGGATTTTGGCAGCAGCAGACCAGAGCACGGTGGAAACTTCTCTCGCTTGTTTCCCTGCCACCCCGCCTTCCTAACTCCACCCCCACTTACGGACCAGCCGCCCTGCCGATGCTTCTCTCCCGAAGCTCTACTGCGAAGGCGATCTGGGCCACGGGGACTGTGACCACGGGCAGAGGGCCCAGGGTGCGTGTCTGAGAGCCTAGACTTTTTGGCACTTGGTAGCCCTCGCGGATCCTTGCAGCTTTGTCTGCTTCCCTCTGGTCATCCGGGGCTTTGTAGCTCAGTCGGTGGAGAAGAGAGGGAAGAGAAAGAGTGTAGTGTGTGGTTCTTATTTTAAGGGTTGGCTGGGATCTCTCACCCCCAGCTGTAAGCCACCACATTGGATCTAGGGCGAGAAGGAAATGTAGACAATACGGAGAAAGGAAGAAAAACCTAGCTCTGGAGGTTGAATCTTAGTAGGATGGCCAGCTCAGGCCACCCTCCGTTAACCCTTCCAGGTGGGGCGACCCTGATTTGTGAGGGACACGAAAGACGGGCTCTCACTTCAGGACACGCTAGACATTCCCTTGGGGCGAGAGATCTGGACCCGCCCCTGGCGCGCTCCCTAGACCCACGCGCACGCAGTAGCTCTCCGCACGGGAGCTGCTCAGGCGGCAATTTTTTAAGCCTGCAATTAAGCGAGGCGTCGCCGTGTCCTCTGTTACTGTCGATCCTGTCAGTCGCACATGGCCTTGATGCTCTGGTCCGAGGCCCCGCGATTAGTCACAGGCTCGCTTCTCTCCTTCCCTAATCCGCCTCTGCAGGCAGCCTGGGGACGCGGCCGACTAGGTGGAGCTGGCACCGAGTCACCACACGCGGGGCGGGCCTCCAGGCTAGTGCCAGCCCCACTGTGCCCGAGCCGGCGCGGGCCCCTGGGTGCGGGCTTGACGCCCTCCCCCTCTTGTCGCCCCTCCTCCTCCCACCCCTCTCCCTGGCCTGCGAGGTCTATTTGTGTGGTGTCATTTGCATAAAAATAGGACAAGAGTTTCTGTGCGTTCGAACGCAGAAGGCGAAATCCTTATTGATGTGTCTGTGTGGAGCCTTCGGTTGTCGGAGCGGTTTGATTTAGGGTGTTTGTGTTTCCTTCTACGAGAAATGAGAGGAAATCCTGCGCTAAGCTTAAGGCGACCAGCGCCCTCCCCCTCGGAGCATCTTCCCGGGCGCTGCAGGGAACAGTACACCGCCTGGTCCACAAGGATCAGGTTGAGGGCCAGGCAGGCGGCCCATTATGACTCATAAAACCGGGCGGCCTAATCACCAGCTGCCTATCCATTTACATGTGGAGCTTCCCGATGCTTCCTTTGCCCAGGCCGGGCCTCCTGCGGGTTCGCCACGGACAGGACTAGAGCCGCCCACTGGGAGCTAATCAAGTGGCCGCTCCTTCCCAATCGTAGCATGGTTTCCCTTCTCTGGCGACCCCCGCTCCTTCAGCCTCTACGCTGCTCGCCAGCAACTCCTCAGCTTGGACAAATAGCTGGGGAGGGCGCCGGCCTCGCGGAGCCAGTGTATCAGTCATTAACTCCCTGGCGAGGCCAGGGCAAGGGAGGGAAGAGGAGGCCAGAGCCCAGTCCACCGGGCGACAGCAAGGCCCCTAGCCCAGGCTGAGAGGCATCTGCATGCCAGCGAACGGGGTGCGTGAAGGCAGGTCCCTCCAGGGCCTCCCCATCTCCTCCTTAGCCTCCGCCCTCAGGGCCTTTCAGGCAGCCCGAGCCTCGCTGGGCAGGTTGGGTTACTGCGCGGCCAGTGGGCGGACGTGAACGTTAAGGAGCCGTCTCGGGCTTGGCGGCCTGCTCTTTCCACAAGAGAGTGTTGCAGTTGGGCAAGCTCCTGGGACCCAGCCGGGCTCCACCTGACCAAACCCAGTGCCCACCAGTCTTCCCCCGCGGCACACACTCCCCCTAGGAGACCTCGGTGGGTCTATCCCAGAAGGGGTTAAAAGCCCCAGTTCGTCCTGGCTCCTCCGCAGCACGAAGAAAATGCTGATCAAAGTGCCCGTGGGGAAGGCAACACGCGCACACTCGGGCCAGTGTCGAAGGAGGCCGACCCTCCGGAGACAGCTCCGGAGTCGCCCGCTCGCTTCCCAAACTCCGGGGAAAGAGGCGGCGGCGCTGACCCGCGCGATTCCGCCGGCGGAGCCGTGCGCGCTGGGGCCGGGAAGGCGGCGAGGAGGAGGTATGGGGAGGGGGGCGGGAGGCGAGCCCGGGCGGCGTGCCAAGAGGCCCGGAACCACAGATTAGTCACCGCTCGGCTCGGCGTTCACGGGTGCGCCCGGGAACTGGGAGGACAGGCGTCGGTAAGGCTGGGCTCCCGGGGCCGCGGTGCCGGTGCGCCCCCGCCCCCCACCACCGCGCGTGCCTGCCTCAACTATCGGGGATCTTCGCAGCCCTAGATCCACTTGTCAGTTCAAGGACAGGACAGAAACTCCGCAAGCTGAGTCTTGCGAACAGGAAATTTCTCATTGACAAGGTGCTGCCCATCCCCCGCACACCCCTTCAAAACAAAACAGAACCCCAGCGCGAGCAGCCAGCGGGCTCAGCTCGGACACACCGGGCCGGCGCCCCTCCCTCGCCTCGGTGACCCCAATCCCCGGCGACACCCAGCTCGCCGGGCCGGGCCGGGCCGGGCCCCGAGCCCCCAAGCGCAGGCGGCGCCCGAAGCGGCCAGGCACACACTGGCTCGGCAGACGGGCTCTGCTCGGGGCCCGGCACGAGGCTCCAGGGAGGCCATCCTCCCTGGCCCCAGAAGGGGTGGCCGTGCCTCCGAGACCCCGGGCTTTCTCGGGGTGTGAACCCCGCTGCTTGCTTTGGCCCAGCTGTGGGGGGGGCAGAGCTCCCTGGGGGCGGGGACGGGAGTCCGCGCGACGCGGCGGACTCGGCGAATCCCGCGCGGGAATCCGGGAGGGCTGCGAGCTCGGCCTGGCAAAGTTCCTGTGGAAACTCCATGTTTTGAAACTCCGGCGTCGTCGCGGGAGGAGGGGGAGAGGGGAGCGCACGGAGAGCGGAGGCCGCCCGCACCCTCCCGGCCCGCCCTGGGAGCCCGGCCCGAGCCCCCCTCCCCGCCTCCCGCGACGTCCGCAGGGCTGGGATGGTCACCCCCGACCCGATCTTTTGTGCATTCCCCTCGTTTTCCTCCACACTCCTAGAGAGATTGATAAACCCGTTTTATTTACTGAATTCAATTCTGAAGAAGACTGCCTTTTTAGGGACCCTAATTTTCAGGGTAATTTCGTATTTGACACGTGTAAATACTTAGTATTCTCAGGTAAGGTCAAATTATTTATCATCTTAATTTATACTTCAATAGGCTTACAATTTAGAGGCGCGAAATGCCTCTTTATGATCATTATGGTCTATTAGAGGAAGTAATGTATAAACAGCACTATTTGGGAAAGAATCACTTATGTTGACATTTAAATGGCTCTTCAATAGTTAAAAAAGCATTCAAGTGCCTTTGATTAAATATACAATTTACAAGACCATCAGTAAAACCATCAGGAATATAAATTCTTGTTGGGATTTTTATTTATTTTCAATTTTTAAAAAGGCCTTCTAGGCCATTTAACACCTATAAGGAAAATACACAAATTTCAGGCAAAATATTCGCCTCTCCCTCAGCTAACGTATAATCAGGAACCCAGGGAACCTCTAGAACCAGAAGCAGATTGGTCCAGCAGGGTCCCCAGCTTCTGTACCTCAGCGACAGATTACCACTTTTTCTTTAAATAGCCGAATGATTTTTTTTATCTTTATTAATTTATTTGCAAGCAAATGAACTCCAGATGCATGCACCACTTTGTGCATCTGGTTTTATTTACATGGGTGCGGGGGAATCAAACCCGAGTAGTTAGACCTTGCAGGCAAGTACCTTAACTGCTAAGCCATCTCTCCAGCCCTATACCAACTTTTCAACAATATGCAACTAATATATAAAACAGCTTACCTTCTAGCTAGTGTCCTATCCATCCAGCCAGCCAGCTGGGCTTCCTGCTGTTTTCAAGTCATCTCTACACTCACAGCACCATCAGCTTCCTGAGGCTCTTCTTGGCTGCTCTGCTACAGAATGACTGTTGTGCTCCTTTGCTTTGAAGCCTCTCCCATCTTAACAACCTGGGTGTCCTATTTGTTGCCTATTTATTTATTACCTATCTGTTTCCCTGAACATCCTAGTAGCATTTTCACTTCTTTGCCCTTATTCACTGGGAAAAAAGAAAGAAAGAAAGAAAGAAACCATCTGCTTTCAAAGTTATTTTAGCCGGGAGTGGTGGCCCACGCCTTTAATCCCAGCACTCTGGAGGCAGAGGTAGGAGGATTGCCGTGAGTTCGAGGCCACCCTGAGACTACAGAGTGAATTCCAGGCCAGCCTGGACTAGAGCGAGACCCTACCTCGAAAAACCAAAAAAATAAATAAATAAATTAATTAATTAAAAATTAAAAAAAATCAAAGTTATTTTAAGTTACTGGTTAAGTACAACTTTATAATGGCATGGGGTTAGGAACAATGCAATTGTATGTAACAATAGCATTGAGGGCACCTGTACGTAACAGAATGCTCTTGAAACGATTTGATTTTAGTTTTTATTTTGGTTTCTTCCCTTTTCTTTCTTTTTCTTTATTTCCCTCTGCTTTCTTTGCTTTGTTTTGTTTTTCAAGTTAAGGTCTTGCTGTAGCCCAGTCATATCACTATGTAATATCCGGGTGGCCTTGAACTCACAGCAATCCT
This sequence comes from Zapus hudsonius, assembly GCA_004024765.1. Classification (NCBI taxonomy): domain Eukaryota; kingdom Metazoa; phylum Chordata; class Mammalia; order Rodentia; family Dipodidae; genus Zapus; species Zapus hudsonius. Next base: position 416 of record PVHP010009401.1, on the reverse strand, counting down.
CCTACCTCTGCTGGGATTAAAGATGTGCACCTCCATGCCTGGCCCCATTCCTTTCTTTTTTTTTTTTTTTTTTAAAAATTTAAAAAAAATCATTTGTTTGCATGCGTGCATATATGCATGTGTATGTATGGGCATAACAGGGTCTCTTGCTGCTGCAAATGAATGACTGACTTTATGTGGGTGCTGGGATTGAACCTGGGTTTACAGGCTTTGCAAACAAGGGCCTCCAAACCACTAGCTAAACCATCTCCCTCCCCCATGCCCCCCCTCCACTTTATTAGATAGTTTCAATGTATATAGGCTAGGATTTACAGATGTGCACCAACACTAATCTAACTTAGTTCTTACTTGGTGACCCTCAGGAACATTAAACTACTGAGGTTGTTTTCCCCCTGCCCCCCCCCAGTTCTGTACCT